>KN507269.1:0-10496 GCA_000787155.1 Scartelaos histophorus
ATGTCCCCTTTAACATTTTCTTATTTGAATGAACCTAAGCCTTGAAGAGTTTACAGACTCACCCAAAGGCCAGCACAGCAGACTGGTTGAAGTATGGGGCCAGAGATGAGGCACTGACAGCATTGTGAATCTGAGAGCCAAACACACAGAATCAGGCGCCCCTCATATGTCACCACTGAGTTGAGGGCATGTTCAGGGCATTTCCTCAAGAAGTGTAATGTGGCACTGACCATGTGCTGGACAGTGTGGGCCTGGCTCCTGAAGGCGTCACTGCTCCTGGAGGAGAGCTCAGAGGAGAACACAGAGTTCAAGATGAGCACAGAGGAGGTGAACTGTCTGTGCACCCGCTGCTCCTGCTGCCACACACGCAAGTCTGGAACAACAAATCCTGGTTTAGTCCTACTTTAGGCCTGATTTAGTCCTGGTTTAGAGCACAGAGGAGGTGAATTCTCTGTACGTGCTGCTCCTGCTGCCATACACAGCAATCGGAAGTTCTGGTTTAGGCCTGATTTAGTCCTGAGTTAGTCCTGGTTTAGCTCTGGTTTAGTCCTCGTTCAAGCCTGCTTCAGTCTAGGTTTAGTCCGGGTTTAGTCCTGATTTACTCCAGCTTTAGTTCTGGTTTAGTCCTGGTTTAATTCTGGTTTAGTCAGACTCACCCAGGAAGTACCAGACGAGGACAGCAGCAATGACCAGGCAGAGCACTGTTACGGCACCACCTATCAGCTGGCACAGGCGAGCTCGTCCGCACACAAGCTCTTCTCTCTGTACAAACAGAACCTCAGATCCCTTTGTTTGATAAGGCAAATACAAAATTTCAACAGTTCTAGCAAAATAGTTGTTACTTTCTCAAAACCATCCCTTGAGTTATGTGTTGTTTTCATTTACAATCCCTGACAAAAGTCTTGTCACTTCTCCATTTTGTAGAAACAAAAGCTTATAACCTGACTTTAAATTAATCGATTGGTTTTAGAAACATCTCATATGAAAGCTTAAAGCCTCCCAAATTATGCTCAGTATACTAAAATAAATTTGCTTCACTGAAGAAAGATTGATCATTTAATGAACACAGACAGGTCAGATTTTTGTCAGGGACTTTTGGCATCATTGAAATGATTCTTCTTTTTTTTTTTTTAATTAAACAAAACACCTGGTATGTTTCTGATGAGTTAAAAATAATCTAACACAGATCCAAAAATACTGTAATATGGGCCTTTTAAGGTTAAAAGTTAAATTATTTAATTGTATTTTATTTTTTATTATTTTATATGGTGACTAGAAAAATGTCCAAAAAGCTGCACGGAGTAACATTTCTGGTCGTATAGCCTGGAGGTCTGTTAGCTTAGAGTTGTTATTGTTTGGATTGTTCACAGTATAGCAGCAAACTTATAGTAGTGATCTAACTTGTAAAGAGGCACAGTGTAAAGAACCTTTGACTGTATCTGGAATTCTAGATAAAACAATCTTTTCTTTATGTTAAAATGGTGGCAGCCAAAAAAGTTACCTGGATCACCTTAAATGTCATAAATGTGAACAGCAAATATTTCACTGTACCTGGCTGTGATGGACTGGTGCTGGGGTGTTTTGCCCACTGGTTCTGCAACAGGGTCCAGTGGGGTCCGGAGCCATTGCGATGGCTTACTGGCATTGGAATTGAACCCCCAACCCTCTGTCGTCTGTGTGCTCCTTACAGACTGTGCACGCAGAGAGGAGGGCTGGGCCGACCTATCGGGAGTGCCCAGCCCCACAGGTAGCACCCATCACCTAGCAACAGGCTGCACCTAGCAACAGGCTGCACCTAGCAACAGGCTGCACCTAGCAACAGGCTGCACCTAGCAACGTGAGCTCAGCATGCAGCTCAGGAGGGATAGGGACTGGTTTATTTATGCACAAGCAAAAGACATTCAGGCTAAATTTCCAGAAAAACATTTATGTTGGGGGTCTTTTAGTCAAAGAAGACCTATTCTATAACATTTCAGAACTTTTAACGGTATAATAGTTTCTTGCTTACACACTCAAAGTTGTATTTGGAGGGATTCGTCCATGGTAGAGTCATTTTTAATACTTATTTTCAAGACTTTAGTGGATGAGATAGGTCGCAGTGACCCATATGTGTTAAATGCCGGTGAATGGGCAAATAACAAGAAGAAATGACCCAAACTTCATTAACTCTGATGGACACATCGAGTCCCACCCTCCTTGGGAGCCTGAAATCCTACAAGATACTGACAGGATACATGACAGTACAAGGGATCTTTCTGCAGGCGACAGGTGCAGTAGAGCGGGGAGGGACATAGTCTGATAATCCCTTTATACAGAATGGTTTTCTTCATATAATTTATTCTGGCATAAGGTGTTATTATGTGGCCATTAGTAACAGTTATAGTGCCATACTTCAGCAAAAAATTACATTTACTTGTTTGATTAAATATAAAAGCAGGTGTTTTATATAATTATATGACTCAAACATGTTTCAGTGAAGCATAACACAACTCCAGGTCAAAATGATAACATAATAAACCTCACAAGAGTCAATTTTGCGTAATATAAGAAAACTGGACTGGTACACTAATACAAGAATCACATTTTAGAACTCTACAAGGTTAGCAGTTTTATGCAAAATGAGATAGGATTTTATTGTTTGTGGAGAAGATAATGAAACTAATATCAATATATACTGGTGGAATTTTTACTATATCATTTATTTTCCATAAATATACAAAAGCAGGATGTAAAACAATACGCTACAACTTAATTAACCTGATGTGATGTGCTGTAGTTTTATTAGTGGGACGCACACTGATTGTGTGGTGACAGCGCTCTCGAGGGGGAGTGAGTCAGAGCCAAGGATGACAGGACTCAAAAACGAAAGTGAAACTTGTCACACATTTTAACTTTATTTATTTCAGGGATAGTGCGTATTAAAAAAAAAATTCTGTAAATACGTCAGAATTAGGCAGAGAGAGACTAGTTTTCGTCTGTTGTCCCACGACAGCCAAAAATGCTAAATATTTGCAAAACAAGACACAGACACAGCAATCACAACAGAACAACAGAGACAAACATCATGAGACTATTACACACACACACATCACAGGATTAGTACACAGCAGAGACACGTGAATATATTGTCTTGGGAAAATATAGCATTTTCAAAATAAAAAACCTAATGATCTAAATATGTTATGTGTTACAGTTAATACCAATAAAAGTAAGACCCCCTCTTTAAAAGCCCACCCATATCATCCCTAGTGTCAGTTGTGCTTTCTTCAAATAGAAAGCA
Source organism: Scartelaos histophorus (assembly GCA_000787155.1). Lineage (NCBI taxonomy): Eukaryota > Metazoa > Chordata > Actinopteri > Gobiiformes > Gobiidae > Scartelaos > Scartelaos histophorus. The sequence goes on from KN507269.1 coordinate 3,281, forward strand.
GATATTGTCCAAGCATTTTAAAGACATTTCTAATACATTCTCTGGCCATATCTTCTCAGCAACACATTACCATGTTGAATTATTGATAATTGGCAGTGAACTCAACACAGCCATTGATACGAGCACTCATCGCACTGTTTTGGTGTTTGATATTCAACAAAAAAGATAAGCGTAACTGAATGCTACAATCACTAATGCTAGCTAGCTTGTAATTTTATATGTGAGTCTTGTTTGCACAAATAAAAAATAAATACATTATTGATATCTTATATCAGCAGCAAAAATCTAAATGCACTAATGCACTCTCACATATGTACACTAATGAGCTGTCTTGTCAATGGACACACCAACTGCTGCAGGTACTCCAGTGAAAACCATCTTGTTTGGGAGCAAAATCTGAACTTATCTCATCACTGTGGGTCCAACTAGACCTAGATAAAACCATCTCTTTAAGCTGTTCCTATCATAGGTGTGAGAGATCCAGGGGGGTGTGGACCAATCTGATCTTCTAATATCAGAGAACCTTCACCAGTTTGGTCCTCCTGCAGGTGCAGACTGTCATGGCTCACCTCCTCCCCGCTGCCCACACCCGAGTCCACACTGGCCAGCCGCACCCTGTCCTCTGAGGTTCCCACTGCCTTCACCTTCTCATACTCACCCATTTGCACCTCCTCCACCTTCTGACCCTTTTGAGACCTAAGCAGCAGCAGCAGCATGTCCAGCTCGGGGCATGGAAGTTCTCCCATGTGGCTTTGGAGGTTCGGATCAGGCTCTGGCTCTGGGTTAGAGTCTAGGTTAGAGTCTGGGTTAGGGTCTGGGTGGGGTCCGTAGGGGCTGTCGGCGGGGCAGGGCAGCAGGGGCATGGTGGGGCACAGGTGAGAGTACATGGGGTTGGAGAAGCTGGACTGGTTGCGGGGGGGTCTAGGTGTGGCCTGCAGTTTGTCCTCCAGGAGGGGGCTCAGCGGGGGTCTGGGTGCGGGCGGGAGCAGCTCCACGGAGGCAATGATGTCCACAGGTCTGAAAAAGGTCAGGAAGGACTCACTGCTGAAGGGAGAACTCTGCCAGTCCTGTAAGACACAGACAGGTCAGGGGAGGGACATTTATTGACTTTTAAAAGGTTTTAAAAGGTATTGTTTATTTGAAACATAGATTAACAATGAAGTAATCTGATGCATGTATCACCGTGTTTATAGCCCACAGACCGTATACTGAGTGTAGAAGTGTATTAAGTAAGTGTGATACCGCCCACAGAATTTGGCTCCAGCTAAATGAAGCTCAGCAAGGCTAGTAATTGTAGGAGTGAATTTGGAGCCCGAGTTTCATATTTGGAATTCCAACCATGAACATGATAGTTCATATCTTAATTTAGGGACAAAATTGCATCATAAAAATATCAGAATGTGAAACAGGCTAATACAAACATTTTACGACCCTTTGCTTGACTCTGACCGGCCCCTTTAAACTCATTTGGAATTACAAAATAAACATATTTTATAATTCTACCTCATTCATGAATTAAAGCTGTATAGCTTTTATTTAAGAGGTGTTTTTTTAATGACATACACTCACGTTTCAATATAGGCTCTCACAATATTTTCTGTTTCTCATGTGGCCCCATGGAAAAATGAATTGCCTTGGCTAACGTCAGTCCAATCTTCCCCCCAGAAAATGCTGAAGTATTAAAAATTGAATATAAAAATGTAATAAAATAAAATAAAAAAAATGAAAAATACAGAATCATTGCTCACCTTGAGGACGGAGGAGGCGGGACTTGGCAGAGGATCTCCTTTGACCAGCTTCATCACGTACACCCTGCACAGGAGCACAGCCTCAGTACACACGCCAGCACAGTACACCTGTCCGGGGTCACCTGCCGGGTACTCACCAGTGGGTCCTGGAAGTCCGGAACATGATCAGGATCAGAAAAAAAATGACAGCCACCACAGCTGCAAAGATCCATGGAAGTTCTTCCCCAGACCCTGTAGGTACAAACTCAGATATTATGGAAAAAATACAAGGAAACATAAAATCATATTTTTTGAGCCATGTTACAGTTGGTTGGTTTCCTTCTCATTTAACCACTCAACGTTGTGTTTAGAGTGATAATATAGGCCCTTTAATTTCCACTTGTTGGTTTTTCCAAATTCGTTAAATTGGCCACAAGGCTCCTCCCTCTTTAAACCAAACTGGATGCGCGTCACTGTCAGGCATGATAAGGATGAACAGTCTGAATAGTGTGCTGAGTTAGCAAGGAGTTAGGAGCCTGCATGCTTCCTTTTATAGCTTCTTCAGCATAAGAACCTCAGAAGGAGAGCTATTTTATTCTTTCATATGCAACACTCACTTCTCCTCTCTGCCTGTCTATGGTTGACCCCATGACTTATCTCCAAAGATAAAGGAGTTAGGAACTAGGACCTAGTAGCTTGGAGCTATAATCTGAACTATTCAGAATGAGCCAGTGTCTGGGGAAGGGCACAGAGACCCCTGCTGGTGAAAGGGGAGAAGTACCATGCTGCTCCTCTCCCACTGTAGACTCCCAGGACAGTGTGGGTCCCCAGTCGCTCCACGTTGACTTCATCTCGTGCTCTTTGGGAAATCGAACACGAACACGCGCGCTGTACTTGGCCCCCAGGACCAGAGACCCAGTGTGCAGCTCTGTCCGGCACAGGTCCTTTGTTGAGCACATTATATTCTGTGTCCAACTCACCTGGAGGAAGAAGAGCATCCATCAGTCACAAATCTGCATATGTGAACATGTGTCCATGAGCAAGCATGAGCATGTGTGAGGGACTACAGAGGGAACTACATAGACCATGATCCTTTGCTGTTTCTGTGCAGAAAACGTGAAGAAATATCTGTTATTAAGCACTTTTAAAACTTACTTTTGTATTATAACAGTACCAAAGGCTTATCATGGCATTTTAAAAGTAAAAAGCAGCATGTTCACAATTTTGTAAACCTCCACAAAATATCAGAATAAATATTGTACTGTGAGATGCAGATGGAGAAAATATCGTAGTGAATGATTTGGCTATTGTTCCTTCCCTAATATTTGGTTGTTACTTCAAAGGCTTTTCAAGCTGTTCAAAATGTCATTGTTCTGAATATGACAATAAACAAATAATAAACAAAATGATGCTCAAAGAATTTTAAAGTGTCACTCTTGTATAATATCATAATAGCGTGAACCTCTCCACCATATCGTGAGCTTTCCCATGATATTGCTTTAAATAATGTTCTGTGAGGTTCATACTGTGACGATATCATATTGTGAGACTTGGATATCGTTACACTATTTTTCAGACTATAAGGTGCATCTAAAATGACATTTTCTCAAAAATCAACAGTGGCCTAATGTATGACCTTTGGTTGTGTTTAACCTCCAACAGATTTGATGTTGTAACATTACGTCTAATAACGTATTAGTGGGCGAGTCAGGAGGAGTAATATGTTGGCGACATATAGGGCGACTGTGCAACATACCGGTAGTTCTGCCGTGTTGTGTGTGTGTGTGTGTGTGTGTGTGTGTGCGTGTGTGCGTGTGTGTGTGTGTGTATGTGTGTGCGAGCATGTCTGTGACGGTGTGTGTGTGTGTGTGTGTGTGTGTGTGTGTGTGCGTGCGTGTGTGTGTGGGTGTGTGTGTGTGTGTGTGTGTGTGCGTGTGTGCGTGTGTGTGTGTGTGTATGTGTGTGCGAGCATGTCTGTGACGGTGTGTGTGTGTGTGTGTGTGTGTGTGTGTGTGTGTGTGCGTGTGCGTGTGCGTGTGCGTGTGCGCGTGTGTGCGTGCGTGCGTGCGTGTGTGCGTGTGTGTGTGTATGAACGCGTATCAGTGTTTGTGCGTTTGAGTGTACAGGTGAGTATATACCGACCCACGGGTGCTGCTGGGACTTCCACTGAGGCTCGTACTCTAAGACATGATCCAGATCCATCTCTGGAGAGGCCCAGGAGAGGCTGCTTCCATTTAGCACAGGTTTAGCAGGGGGCTCCAGCTTCACTGTCCACACAAACACATGGCACATTAGAGTTGCATATTATAACTTACAGTGTGGCATTCTGGAGAGACAGCAGACAGAGGAGCCAACACTCACCATGGCACTTCAGACTCATGTTGGTGACCAGGCTCTGGGACAGGTTGGCACACGACAGCTTCAGAGACAACACATCAGTTTTCCTCATCTGAAAATACAAGACAAATCCCACATTTTAAAATGCATTTTCATGAAGCATGTGGTTCATGTGAAAAGTCCTTGACCTTGTGCATTCTCATTCCACCACACTTCCTGCCCAGTATCTCTGCTTTACAGCCCTTCAATTCTTTTTTGATGTGATGTCATATGAACAGAACTGCTGGCACAGTGGCCCTTGAAAGGTTTCACTGAGGAACTGACTGAAGGATGGGTTTAAATTTCCCAACAGGGAATACAAATCATGTTTATGTTGTTGACTAGAGGGCAACTCATTATTTACAAGTGTACTATGTAACTTTTCTGTCTCCCATCTCCACAGGGATATTCTATTATTATTTTTTTTTTCAATGACACGCATGTATATGGATGGAAAAATACCATTAAAAATTAATCCTGTGCAACATTCTTTTAAAACATTTCAGACATTAAACTTAACAAAAAAAATTAAATAAATAAATAATAATAATAAAACAAAAAAATCAAGCACCCGATAGGTCCATCCATCTCAGATTCTTCCATCTTACCGGGTTAATGAAGAGCAGCGAGCAGCTCCTCAGCCCCGACTGGTCTGAGGGTTCCAGAGTGCACTGGGAGCTGTAGCCATAAAAAAATTTACTGAAATACAACATGCAGTCGAATCATTTCCATGTTCTGCTGAGGAGATCACTGCTACAAGACTCTGTAGATGTTCCTATGTGTGTGTAGATGCTCCTGTGTGTGTAGATGTTCCTGTGTGTGTAGATGTTCCTGTGTGTGTGTAGAGGCTCCTGTGTGTGTAGAAATTGCGTGTGTAGATGTGTGTATAGATGTTATGTGTGTAGATTTTGTGTGTGTAGATGTTGCATGTGTAGATGTTGTGTGTGTAGATGTTGTGTGTAGAAGTTGCGTGGGTAGATGTTGCATGTGTAGATGTTGCGTGTGCAGATGTTGTGTATTTAGATGTTGTGTGTGAGTGTAGAAATTGCGTGTGTAGAAGCTGTGTTTGTAGATGTTGTGTGTGTAGATTTTGTGTGTGTAGCTCTTGTGTGTATAGATGTTGCATGTGTAGAGGTTGCGTGTGTAGATGTGTGTAGATGTTGTTTGTATAGATGTGTATGAAGATGTTGTTTGTTGAAGTTGCATGTGTAGATGTTGTGTGTATAGATGTTGCATGAGTACATATTGTGTGTAAAAGTTGTGTGTTCTGCGGTGTTCCTTACAGATTTTTGACATTTTTTCTCGCTTTAATCTCGCACTTGTCTGAGCTGTTACTGCTCCACTCACACTTGATGCGCTTGTTGTTGTTATAGTAGCAACTCAGATCTGCAAAGGTCATACACAACACATACAACTACACATCACACAACAACCACTGGGTGGTAGAGAAGACAGACCTTGGACTGAATTAAGAGTGTCATAACTTTAAATAAAATTGCTGATGGAAATGACAAAAGTACAGTTTCTCAAATAAGAGCAGAAAAAGCATTTGGTTTGGACATTGAGATAAGTAATGAATGTTCTTCTGGTTCAGTTAAGATGAAGCAATAGAAAAGGATTCTTTAGATATTGTTTAAAACAATTTAATTCAGTTCAATTACGGTATTCATTTTTGTTTCATTTTAATCTTAGAAACAAAGATGTATTTTATTATTGTATTTAGTTCATTGCCACTTATATTTCTGACAGGTGTCAACATTTTCCACCGGAAAATGTGGCATCTCAAAGTGAGAAAAACAAGGCCTATTTATAATGCATGTACAAGGTAGGTGTATTATGTCATGTTTTTTGGTTTTGAAAAGTTTATATTTTGTAAGAAGCAGAAGCCGCAAGTAACCTAATACATGTTCCAAAAATACAGAATGGTATTCAGAATACTGTAACAAAATATATTTTAATGCAGGTATTCTGAATGCTGTAACTTAAGACATTTTCAGTGTATTTCCCATCACTGATAAGAAGAAACTCACCCAGAATCTAAGTGTAAATGTAACTATCCTAAACAAAACTAACTAGATAAAGTAGCAATGGGCAATTCACCGTGGATGGAGAGGGGCTCACACTGGTCCCAGGAGGCAGCAGACAGGCCCAGACACAGAAGCAGCAGGAGGGGCCCAGGAGCCATCATAGCCCTGTCGACCACAGGGGAATTCAGGATTAGAATTGGGAGGGTTTTTTTGTTTTGTTTTAAATTTGTCAGTGGCCAAACATTATTGCAAAGTTTTGCAGTTGCTCAGAGCACATTTCAAATGCATTTGAGAGAAAAGGCCAAATATAACATTCTGGTGCATTTCAGAACATGTTTGTAAGGCTCTAAACTAGTGCTCTTTGTGCATTTTTTTGGTTTGTTGTTTCCTGAAGACATACTTTCAATGAACTGAATCACAATGTGATCATAACATTGTAATTTTTATTAAATTGCAAATAACAACGCAGTCCCACTTCTTTGGGGTAGTGTAGGACATTTACTAGATTATACCATTGCTAAAACTAAACAAGAGCCAGAGCTTCTAAGAAGAATTTCTTTCTTGATTAGTTGATCTTTGCAGTGTTTGCAAGGCTGGTTTTCCCCAAGTCACTTCAGACAGCCTAAAAAACGCACTGAACCAACACAAGAATTTTTAAGGATGTTTAATACTTAGTTCTGCTTCTACTTTAACAAGTGTTTTCAGCTCCTATACCCAAGTTCCAGTCATGTGTGTGGCATTTTATTTTACATACATGACCACCTGATCAGAAAAGTACTGAAGACCTCACCCAGACCTCACATTTTTTCTGATACTCTTTTTCTTGTTTTCCACCAAGGTTTTCAATTGTAAAATATACATAAACTCCATGCACCTTATGTTCCCAGTGATCTCCCATTCAAGTACTAACCCGGCTGAGCTGCTGAGAACTGACGGGGTTTGGAATAATCATTTTGTTGAGTCTTGATTAATAAAGTTCTTTGAAAGTAAAAGGGCTGTGTTTAGTGTAACATGAGGAAGTCACAGCACACACACACACACACACACACACACACACACACACACACACACACACACACTCACACC
>JACN01114866.1:0-11811 GCA_000787155.1 Scartelaos histophorus
CTTCTATGCGGTATTAACTACTAAAACTTAAAATATTTAGATCATCATGTTACCTTTTATCGTTTTAAAAATGCTAAATTTGATGAAAACAATGCATCGTGTATACATTTTCAGTTTAGTTTTTGATGCTCTGAGGTTTGTGAAGTTTTTGTGTACAGTTTTGTATTATGTTTTTGTATATTTATGAAGAAATGTCATGTGGGACGGTGACGTAGACTTGTGGGCGGAGCTAAAAGTAAGGAGGGTTTGAATAATGAGAGATCGCTAAACATGTAAAACCTCTTAAGGCATGTTTCTGATGAGATAAAAAATGTTATAATATGGTAGAAAGTTAAAAATGACTTTACATAAAACCTCCTCTTTAATAAAACACGTTCTCTGGCTTTTATACCTTTAATATTTGAGATGTCAATATTGAGCTGGGTGAGTTTTTCGCACGTCCGCTCCATACACTCGTACACCGACTGCAGGATTTCCTTTGGGTCTTCCTCCACCCATCTGGAATTATATTGAGCTGGGTGAGTTTTTCGCACGTCCGCTCCATACACTCGTACACCGACTGCAGGATTTCCTTTGGGTCTTCCTCCACCCATCTGGAATATCAAATAAATATCGCTTTATTTGTATTTTTTGCAATATATTTTTTCCTTAAAACCGTAAATCAGGAGGAACCTACCCTTCTTTGGGGAAGCTCTGTTTGATTTCGACTTGATGATGGCTGAGCAGCTCTGCCGTTGTTGAATTGAATACCTATTGAAAAAAAAAATAAATCAGAAAGCAGCACACGTGATGTAACAAATATATTACCAAGATTAAGCAGGTCAAGACTTGAGAATTTCCACAGCAACAATAATTCCTAAGCAGGGACCCAGAACCGATTAGAGTTGAGCTTTTACGAGATCAATACAAGCGCTCATGGTCCTGTTTAGATGTTTGATTTTCGACAAAAAGGTGAGAGGGATTAACTCAAAAACTGTTGCTTAATAATGTTAGCCAGCTTGAGACTGATATTATTTGAGAGAAAATTATTTAACAGCACAAATCAGCTCTCCTGTTGTAGTTCCAGCTAAAATCTGTTATTTCTGGTCAGATTGTGTTAAAATAAAACGCAGATTTTAGTCTAACAAAGCTTCAGACAGAGCATGCCTACAGCTAGCATCACGCCCCAGTATTAATAGTGGTTTGACTTAGACAAACGTACACCCCTTTATTAGACTATTTTATTAGATTTTAGACTTAAGACTTAGACAAACATTATTAATCCACAAGGGAAATTATTTGGACACATCACAATACAATATAATAACAAAGAGTAAAAAAATATAAATGGTAATAATAAACTCTAAATAAGTAGCAAAAAATATAGCAAAAGAGGTGTAAAATGAGGTATAAGTATATAAATGTGTATGTCCAAGTCAAAATAAAATAGAAAAATAAAAAAGTGGTAAAAAAATATAAAAATATCAGCTCTCCACAAGAGATCATTGGAAAACGATGAAAAAGTTATATGACGATTGACAGGACATAGGATTATCTGCTGCATAAGGGTGAGTTGTTATACAGTTGTAGGGAGTATTATCTGCTACATAAGGGTGAGTTGTTATACAGTTGTAGGGAGTATTATCTGTTACATAAGGGTGAGTTGTTGTACAGCTGTAGGGAGTATTATCTGTTACATAAGGGTGAGTTGTTATACAGTTGTAAGGAGTATTATCTGCTACATAAGGGTGAGTTGTTGTACAGCTGTAGGGAGTATTATCTGCTACATAAGGGTGAGTTGTTGTACAGGGCTAGGGAGTCACAATTGTAACTCAAGTCCCATCAGCTGTTCACAACACAAGCCTCAACTAGGACTTTAGCACTTTATCACACATATAAATATACCAGCACCAACCACGGCCCAGCGAGAGGCTCCGTTAAGGAAAGTTAAAGTGCAGATGGTGCAATATTTATCATAGTTTTACATCTTTAGTGGGGAAAAGTTGAAAAGAAAAGTACACAACTACAAATAGGAGCAACTACCTACAGTATGTCATCAAAATACACACAAAGAAGGTATTTTTCTGACTGTTTAAACATGCATATGACAAAATAAAGGTGGTGTAGTTTATTTTAGTTCACTAATCATCAATTTAGACAAGTTTTGACCGTTGTAAACATTATGGTTGCTAGGTAACAGTTATGGAAATACTGCTAATGTTTACATGACATTATCTTCTGCCCGAGCTCAACCAGAATGTCAAATTACAAACAAAAAATCTAAAATATAATGATGGTTTTTAACAGGGTTTCTACAGAACATACTCAATACCGATTCCAATGCCACGATGATAATAAAAAACAGTATTCGCAAGTTATGATCTTGACAGTTTAAACAACAGAGTCACACCCACACACTAATGCTCCAAATATGTGAGAGTCCAAGACAAGAAAAGTTGCATTCAAAAGACGCCTGATAATGTTCTGAGCAGTGGAAATAAACATTACGGAGGAAGTTAGGTTGTCAAAGGCATCGGTAATCAGATACTAATCAATACAGAAGTCAATAGTATCAAAATTAGACACTCATTTGAGCAGGTAAAAAAGCTAAAAAAAAGTCAGATTTTGATACACTGATATTAAGTTTAACACGGTTCTGTTATGGCTGCAAGACAAAACAAAATTGCAATTTGAAATGACACAATTAGCAAATCAGAAAGGCTGCAATTTTGAAGTACCGTAATTTCCTGTTTTATTCTGCGTGAAAACTGCCAACCTTGTACAAACATGTTCTGAAATGTGATTGTGGTATTAGTTTGTCAATCTTTTTGTGAGTTCATCTGTTGAAAATGTGAGCTTTGAACAGAATCCTGCTAAAATATAAAACACAAATCGAACTGCAATCGTTGTCATTTTTTTTTTAATTTTCAGGAAACACAAAAAACTGTACCAATTAAAACTGTATAATGTAATCATGCTTTCATACTAAAAAGATAATATAAGATGAGAAATGATATATCAGTTGAATGTCTAACACAAAACCAAAATTTTCTGATCAGAGCCATTTTAAATTTTGGGCCAGATTCTCCACAGACAGGATCATTATTTTAGTAGGATCTTTATATAGCAGCAAATGTCAAACATTATATAGAACAATATTATTTACAAATGTCATGGACTGTTCAACTGAGGAGGTTAAACTTTGTACCAGAGGTGGAAATCCTCACAAAGCTCTAATTCTTCTCTCTCGTTTAATGTCTCTTTTTCTCTCTTTTTTAATTTTATGATGATTATTTATGTTTTGATTTGTTTGGATTGTGATTTTAATGCATTTCTTATTCTCTAAAGCACTTTGAATTACTTTGTGTGCGAATTGTGCTGTACAAATAATAAACTTGCCTTGACTGGAATTCGTGCAAAGAAAAAATATTTGCAAAAAAATGACTTAGGCCTTTGTTTTATGAGGGTGTCTGTGTTTCCCAAAGTGTTCAGCCCAAAGCACCATGCTCAAACACAGATACTGTTCCTTAGCAACTCCTTCTGTCATCAACATTCCCTGGAGGTATAGCTAACTGCAGGCACTAGTCTGTCAGAAGCATTCCTAGTTTGGGGTGGTCGTTAATATAATTGTGAAACGAGTGTGTAATTAAGGAAAACTCTTATACACTTGGCACTTAAGTGAGTCAGTATAGTCACATTTTCTTTGGGTTTTTGTCAAGAATAAAGACATTTCTTGTATAAAACTGGGCCAAATCACTGGTTTTAGATAAATCTGCAGGGACAGAGGACACAGGGATCAAAACTGGGACTGTTCTGGGTAAATAGGGACGTCTGGTCACAGAGCAAGCTCCCAACATCAAACAAAGCAACAAATAATAATGTCGCTCAAAAGGCTTTTTGTAGATCAGCATTTGCATGTTGTTACAGTTAAAGGATTCTGCTTTAGGTCATGTATGCAAAATAAAACACTATAAGCAAATAATCAGATAGTCTACTACTCCACAAAACTGACCATACATTGCACATACAGCCCACTGATCTGCCCCTGGTCAGACCCCCGCCCATGTCCTGTCATGCTTGTCTTCAGCCTTACCAAAAACCGTGTGGAGCTGGTACCCTGGTCAATGGCGGCGACCAACGGTCCTAGCGTGATCCGGTGTGAGGACGCGGCCATGGTGCTGCTGTTCATGGGCAGCTCCGGAGCTCTGGCACCGCGGTGGGGCAGGTCGAACCTCGTATCACCGGTGCGGACAGCGGCAAAGCGGCTCAGGATTTACCCCGGTCAGTCAAGCGGTCTGTCTGGCGCACGGCTCATGCGTAGTGTCTCTCGCTGATGACGCAATATGGGAACGTTCTTGCTTCAATCAAATTTTCAAGGTCATCAAAATACATAAGTGAAATAATGATAATAATGCTGAAGATATAAAATATTATACATTAAATAAAGCTTAAACAAGAAAAAGAGACGTTCCCATACCGGGAGTCGAACCCGGGCCGCCTGGGTGAAAACCAGGAATCCTAACCGCTAGACCATATGGGACCGCATACCTGAAATCATTAAATAAAGGGTTAAAAAGAACAAAAAACATACATATTATGTTCAATGTTTGTTTGTTACGGCCACTATATATAGCCTTTATATATCCATACGTACCTCACTGTTCTTTTCATTCTGATAAGAACTGTTTAGCACAAAAATACAATTTCTGTTTTATTTATGTTTTTATTTATTTATTCAGTGTGATTTTAGCTAATTCCGTAAAGAATACACTGAGTACACAGATAAGTGGTTTCCTGAATAAATAATTAGTTAAATAATGCATAATGACACAAAATTTAGATAACCTGTCCAGTTGTAGTGTCAATTTTCCAAAAGGTGTCGCCAAAACATCACAAATGTACCCAAGCGCTGCCTCTCCTACTTCTATGTCTTGAACAGGTTTGTCTTCATAACATCTATTTACACCTATCTTAAAATATATAAATATTTTATATAGCGTAGTACGTGAAAATCACCCATTGTGAAACAATTTAATGCAAAATAAACCAAAAAATATTGAATTTCATGTAGCTAACTGGTCGCGAAACTGTGACGTCATTACTAGTGGCCAATGTTGTCGTGCGGTTCTGAAATGCTCTAAGCGGTGTTTGGGGGTTTTAGTCTATCTATTTCTGATTTCTGCCCCTTTCAACGCCAGAAAACACAATGTAATAACAATTTGCACATAGTTTATAAGATATTATCATGATTATTTTATGTTTATTGTTAAATCCATGCTCATCTGCTTCACTATTTTCTTATTTTCTTTTAGGGCTGATTACTGGAAGTCACAACCAAGGAAATTCTGTCAGTACTGTAAGTGCTGGATCGCGGACAATAAACCCGTGAGTACTCAAAAATAAATATAACTTATGCAAACGGTCATTGTGTAGTTCTAACCTAAGCTTTTGGTCCACAGAGTATCGATTTCCACGAAAGAGGGAAGAACCACAAAGAAAATGTTGCAGCTAAAATTTCAGAGGTATTGATATTTTATGTGTATTTTTTTATATACCATGCATGCTGTCTCCTCATACAACCGCGAAACTACTCACCCTGATAGCACTAATAATCTGCTCATATCATCAGCAGTGATAGAGGGACCCACAATTTGTACAAAAGTAAGAGTGACATTACTTCAAAATAATGTTACTCAAGTAGAAGTATAAACTAGAGGTCAAACAAATTGCTCAAGCAAGATACTACTTTTTCTTCACATCATTTAGCCTTAATATACACTATTTTGTTTCTTTTTACAAATCTGCAGTATCCTACAAAGTTTTAGTTTATGTACTTTTCCTCCCTTCAGATTCCTGATATAGAAAACACAATTTTTCGCTATTTTCACCATTAAAGATTAGTGATGTTTTGTCATAAAACAACATTAAGAGTTGTTTTATTTGTATTATTTTGAGCTATATTTGAATAATGTCTCTTGTGGATTCAAAAGTCTGTAGCCTAGATAAAACATTTATGAACCACTGAATGTGTTTTGTTTCCCTTTTCAGATTAAAAAGAAGAGTATACAGAAAGCCAAGCAGGAGGAGAAGGCTTCTAAACAGTTCGCTGCCATGGAGGAGGCAGCGATGAAAGCTTATGAGGAAGATCTGAAACGCATGGAGAAGGAGGCAGGTCTGTGTCAGCCTATATCCATTAGTGTTGGCACAATACAAACATATCAAAAACTTTAGAGAAAATGTCCAACTTGCAATACTAAGAAATATACTTTGTACTGATTCTGATACCACGACCATAAGAAAAAAGACAACTTTTATAAAAACGGTAGTACTTTTTTTATATTCCCATAGGTCTTACATCTGTGTAATCCCTCACACACCACTAGTATACTAGTCTGTGTGGTGTCATACTTTTTCTGATACAGCTCAAGATCATTCTAAAAATATTCAGGAAAGGTTCATTTCTGTTGTGTGAATGTGACTTTTTTAGTATCGATACCTGATCAAATTGGTATCTAATTTCAATACTACTGTTGGTATCAATTGATATAAATTTTCTATTATTATGACAATCCTAATTTCTAATTTTTATTTATCTAATTTATCTTTTTCCAGTGTTTGGCCCAGATGCTGAAACAACTTCCACAACTTCAACATACCAACCTGTGCCAACGGTGAAGGCTCCGAAACAGCCCCAGTCCCACAGGGAAGAGTCCAAGCAAGAGTCCAAGCAAAAGAAGCCCCAGAAGAAAGGAGGACAACCCAGGCCTCCCGCTCAGCCAAGACCTCACATGGGAGCATCACTGTGGGTGGAGGGGATGACAAGCGAAGGGTATAAGTACTACTACAACACAGCCACTGGTGGTAAGAGAGTACCTCTATTTCATATTTGAAAGCTAATGTGAACACACCGGACATGTGTTAATCATTGACTGTTGATGACAGAGTCTCGGTGGGACAAACCACTAGATATTCCAGGAGTGACGCCCAATATCGCAATGCCACAGAGCACAAAGGTATGTCAGCTAAATGTTCTAGTATAAACAGGGCTGATGATGCAGGGAGGACCCAATGTTTTTTCTTTTTTTATTACTCAGTATTCTGATGAATGCATTTATCCAAACTTTCTGTGAACTTAAGGTCTTTATATAACTGTGAGTACAATTTAGATTTTAAATTCTAAAAACATGACCTATCTGTGTCTCCAGATACATATATGATTTGACACGTTCAAATCAAATTTGGCTTTATTGATGATAATTGTACTGCTGATTTATTCTTAATTGTGACTTTTTGGGTTTGGACTACTCTTTATTTCTCCTCCATTAGAGTCCTACAGAAGGTGTTTGGACAGAAGCTGTGAGCCCAGAAGGATATACATATTACTACAACACAGCAACAGGAGGTACAGTTAGATTCACTTGGTACTCATGCTACAAAAATAACACCTCAGATAATGCATATTCTACTTTCTTCAACTATATTCAGAGTCAAGTTGGGAAAAGCCTGCAGATTATAGCTCCAGTGATGTAGCCGGGTCCAGTGAAAAGGGAGAGGGTGAAGAGGAGCCCCCAAACCCAGTGCCCCAGAGTCCAGAGGCAGGAGGAGAGGAGAAGGTGGAGCAGACGGCTACAGAAACTGAAGCTAACCAACCAGACAGCAACAAGTCCACTGTCCCCAAAATACAATTCAGGGTAAACAGAATGTAGCGTGTGGTAATATTGTTGATTCATTTGAAGAGGGTTATTAATTGCTAACACATAATATATTTAGATCACCATGTTACCTTTTATTGTTTTAAAAACAACATTAACATGTTTAATTAGTTTCAGTTTTGTTTTTGACCCCGCCCCCCTCTTTCCTTTCTCCTCATGTTAATTACAGAGCGCAATCACAACATAATCAGTGTCCATTTCACTAATGAAATTACTGCACACCTCATCAAGTCATGGTAGAAAGCTCTAAAAAGTCAATTTTCCATAATACCCCCCCTCCCCACTAGTCATCAGTCTAGTGACACTTTAGAATGCTAAATATTGCACACTAAATAAGTGTACTGCATTTGTACTTCCAGAAAAGGAAAGCAGAGACTGATCTCGGTGAGCAGACGTCTGACTCTCCTGATGAGACTCCTAAAGAAAGTGAAGAGGAGCACAGACAGGAGGAAGCAGGAGCTGTATCAGGAGAGAAACCAGAGGAGGAGAAAACAGAGGAGAAACCCACCGGGCGATTCAGACCTCCTAACCCCTATGGCACCTGGGAGCGCATCAAAGTGCAGAAAGACCCTTAGTAAGTTCACCCAGCTCACAGAAGACTGCTGATGATGGTGCTACAGACACAACTTGATTGAATAACTGACTTAAAATAACATTTAGCCTATAGTGTACTGACTTTTAATTATTTTTTAAATTACTATTTAACTAGCCCATTATTTAATAGTTTGGTAGTTGGTGTAGAGGATTAGCTGATCACAATAATTGATTTATCTTTCAAAAAAATACTTTTTTTTAATCATATACTTTTGGCAGCAGCTTTTGTACAGTATGTTAAGATTTGAGCTGTATAGGACATATTTTCAATGTCACCATACACCATACCATACAATTTTTTTCAACTAGTTAATTGTAGCGCATGTTTTATGCGTTTACCTTCTTTTGGAAAAGTGTGTACTAGGAGTTTTATGCTATTGGGTCTGAGAAGACGTATAGTAACCTGTATATGATTTGGAATGAGCAGTCTGACCTGTCCTTCATATGCACTTGTTTTCTGTTGTATTGTAGTGCTAGTGTGGACTTGCAGCTGCCTCAGGTCCCAGTGGTAGAAGAGAGCACACCTATAGTCCCTCCAGAGCCAAAGCACAAATTCAAGACGCGCGTGATCACATCTTTAGGAGACAGTGCCGGCAACGCCCCAGTCACCTTTAAGAAGAAAAAAACTCAAAATGGGAAATCACGAAGTCTACGACAGAGAGACGATGAGGACTGAACACACATGAAGCTGTAGGACATGGAGCTGTAAGGACATTTGTGGACTATTCTGGCTTCTACTCCAAGACTTTAGTTTTCCTCTGAAACCATGATCAATATTTTTACATCTTTAACTTTTGAACACAGGAAGTGTACATTAAAATGTTTTAAGATTCCAACAAAATATTTTCCCCTGTGAGTACATGTGAATATAATTTTTTTTATACTTTATAGTGACATCATGCTCAGGGTATTCTACATGAATCTCTATGGTGTAATGTTCGGCAGTTACCAAGGTGACATAATCCACACATTAATAAACATGGTCAAAATGTTTTAAAACTGTCTGAAACTTAAAAAAATATACAAAATGGATTTAAACCACACATTTTCAGGAGCCAGTGGTCAATACAAGTGATCATGGTCCTGTTTAAGGTGCTTTTCAATAAAAGGTGAGAGTAACTTACAGTACTAGTTTTATTATTGATTAGTATCTGATTTCTGAAACTTATGATAACCCAATTAAACAAGGAAAGTAGGTGTTGGAAGTAACAGGCAGTGGTGATGTGTTACAATTGGTCAAGAAGAATACAAGAGCATTTTTAACTTTAATGGTTTTATGCAATTTATACATCACCAAAAATATAAGTAAATGACACAGGCTCTATTTTTCTGCACTATTCCCACATGTGGCTTCTCTGAGACTTTGTTCGACTAAATCCAGCAGAGCCTCTGTCTCTGAATGTTCCAGCACATTCAGGATCAGATCATCTAGTTCTTCTCCTCCTCTCATAAACTCCTGAAACACACAAAACCAACTAGTCTCACACACGACGTCACAATAATATCTCTGTAATTACTGGAAATTAATAAGAACTTCAATGCTCAATTAAAAAAAAAAACAACAGTTTTACTATGTATTCCACTCTCAGTATGAGTACTAATTGCATCCTTCACAAATGTTTCAACAAGTGTTGCCACTTGACGCCATTTAAAACCATAACATTAATTTGGTGAGGTTGTGATCCCAATTCCTGACAAATACTTATCAAACACCAGTGCACAGGTTTATGAATTAAATGTCAAATTCAATGAATTGTTAATCTCCTGCAGGGGGAGCTGAGGCTGTAGTATATATAGTCTCCCTTTAAGCTGCTTATAGGTCCCATGTTTTTTGAAAGACAGATCCACAAATCTGTCACCATAATCTTATATCTTAACATCCTTCCAACTGTAACTTTTGAAGAATGACACATTGATTTGAAACTACAGAAAGAGAAGAGAAGATGTGAAAAGGGCCAGTAGGTACAGAGATATTAACTATAATTGTCAAAATGCAGATGTTTGATCTGGTTTAAAGAATAATTCTACAGTAAACTGAGTTAAATCCATACTTTGATGTCTCTGGCCGTGTAGCCCGTCCGGTGGTCAGTGACTCGGTCCTGGCTAAAGTTGTATGTGCGGATCCTCTCTGACTGAGAGCGGCTTCCCACCTGAGACAGCACAATGCACCAGAAGAGAAACACAGTGAAGGAACAGCTCTGCTTTGGCATTATGATCTTTTTGCTTAAAAATGTCTTTTAATGTGAAGAAATAGAAGTGTAAAATGACGGTTAAATATTAACAAAGCAGGCTAGATGTCAGCATATACGCTTGTAAAACCCTTCAAATTAGGCCTGTCATGATATTTACTTCAGCACACATGACAAACCTACTTCAAACTATTGTTATGTAAAAAACAGGATCATTTGGTGTGAGAGAACATATCACATAAAGTGCAGAAAACAGGACATACTCTGCCTTTTGTGGCTTTAATTGACTTTTTAACCAGGTTTTGTCAGTTTGAAATTAGTATTTCACATTTTCAATCTTATTTTTAGAGGAAGAGAACCTCGTAAACAGGAGAAATGAATTGTAAACTAAGCTAAATACAACTACTACAGCTGCTTATGTGTCTTCTTAAGAGCAAACTGACACAAAACTTAAAAATTGTAAAGAAAATGTTGAACATGCAGTGTCACAGTATGAAAGGTGCTTTGTCTTGTTCACCTGTTGTTTCCTGGCCGTGTGCCTCTGCTCTGCCTCTTTACCCATGATGCTTTGGTACAGTCGGGCCTTTAACATGCGCATGGCCGTATCTCTGTTCTGGAGCTGAGAGCGGCTCTGCTGACACTCGGCTGAAATGCCTGCGCAAACAGTGTGAAGGTTGTTGTATTTCAACAAGACGTATGAATGAAAATACAACTCTGACTTAACTAATGATAAGGAAACCAAAATATGTCTCCCCAAAAATCACACAGAGACACACTGCAGTGTGGTCTTACCTGTGGGCAGATGCACCACCCTCACTGCACTGTCGGTAGTGTTGACGCTCTGTCCTCCTGGTCCTCTGGATCTGAATGTGTCCACGCGCAGGTCCTTCTGATCTATGCTCACATCCAACTGCAACACAAGCACAGCACAACACAATGCTCAGTCTGCAGAAACTATTCAGTCATTCTACATTGTAATAGATGGTAAAAGATTGTCTAACTTTGAGACTAACTTTGTCTAACTTTGATACTAATTTTAGTATTGATAAGAATCTGATTTTGAATATAGTAATTTTGACAACACTACTACAGAAGCGAGGTTACCAATCTGCACCAACAGCCCCTCTGAGCACCACCAGTGCACACTAGGCAATGTGTGTAAAGGAAACAATGACAGAACTTCTGAGCCAGAATCAATCCTCCAACCATCGGATTGGGGACCGCTGCGCTAACCACTGTCGTTCCCTTTGACAGTGCAAGGTGCTTGGGCCTGTAAGAGTTCTATTTATTAATTTGTTTGTTTATTTGAGTGGCACAGTGCATGTTAATGAACATAC
>KN507279.1:0-24155 GCA_000787155.1 Scartelaos histophorus
ATCAGAATAGCTTAATGAGAACTTGACAAAACGCTGTAGTTACGTGAAAGAGATACTAAAATTCCACGACTTTTCCAAAGCTTTCATTGAATTTATACAATTCCATGACTTTTCAAGGTTTTCCATGACTGTGGGAACCCTGACAGTCAGAATGCCTGTTTTTCAAGGTATTTTTGAGCTAAAAAAAATAAATACTGGTAATTAAACATATGTCAAGTTCATCTATTTAATGTCATATTGTGGCAGAGCAATGACAAATCCATAGAAACAGAGGACGGATCCAAAAAGTTACATCTTTAAAGCTCACAAGAGTCAATTTTGTGCAATACAGAAGACATATTGTGCTTGTCTCAGCTATATTGATTATAATCTATGACACCCGTGGATCATTGCGTTATAATTTGCACTTTAAATCACAATATTCATCCAAAACAACATAAAAAAGAAGGAAATATTGACTTCTGCATTGCCCGACGGGAGCATAAACACCACACAAAGAGCCACAACAAAGAGCCACAAAGCTGTCAGTACCTCCGGTGGATAACTGCAATTTTTTTCATTTGAACCAAAATGAAAACATGATGCTGCTGAAAACTACGCTTATCACCAATTAAAAAAAAATACAATTTGAACAAAGTAAGTACAGAGCAGAGGGTGTGTGCTGTGGCAGTGAAAACAAGAGCAGCCTACAGAAGATTATTTGTTCCATCAAATTTAGAATTTTAATGCCGTTAAATTTCTCACTTAGAATTTTAGTTGGTGAAATTTTAAGTGTACATTTTCAAAGTGTTTGAAATTCAAAATAAGAGTTTTGCAAATATTTTCAAGCCCTCAGATTCAAAATTCAGAGTGTGAATTTTGCAGTAAAAAAATTAGCAGGAAAGATCCAAGATGCCAAGGCAGAAGCAATCGATCCAAAGTGATTGGATCTAATTTAGTAACAAACAGGAAAAGGAAACAGCCTCCGTCCTCCTCACTCACTCACTCTGCATCGATTGTTTCTGCCTTCATCTTGGATCTTCACTGCAAAATTTTTCAGTGCAAATTTTACACTTAATTTTAACTGCTGAATTTGAGAGCTTGAAAATATGAGCTGTATATTTAAAATGTGACATTTTTATTTTGAATTTGAAACATTGAAAAAGTGCACTTAAAATTTCAGTTGCTAAAGTTAAGAATAAAAATATTTTTTTTTAAATTTACAAAAATCAAAGTGAAAAATTCATTGGTATTTAAAATTCAAAATGTAATGCAACAAATTATCTTCCATACAGCCCTGGAATTGTCAATCTCTACTGAAGTACTGGTAAAAAGCAGCTGTTAGCTTGAAAAGTTCCACTAGATGACATCACAAGGTGGAACAGTGCATTTTGAGCTTTGGAGATGTAGACAGACTAATAATAAAGAGTTAACTTAAACATGTGAATGAGAAAAGCTTTGGAGATGCAGACAGACTAATAATAAAGAGTTAACTTAAACATGTGAATGAAAAAACCACAACTCCAGGTCTGTTTTTGAGGAGGTAACACCATTATATCAATAAATAGAGTAAATTTTCCGTAAAATATAGGACTTTTAATAATTATTTTTAGAGATATGAGTAGTTTAACCTGTAATAAGTACTTTAAATGTCATTGCTGTCTGGAATGTTCCACAGTATGACATTAAACAGCTCTACTCTATGTTTATTCAGTTACAGGTGGTTTTAGAGCGCAAAAATACATAGAAAAAAACTACATCTGACGTCAGAAAAGTAACACAATGCATTTTTAGAGCAACAAAACACTGTCCAAATTTAGCTTTTTGTTTTGTTCCCTTCTGTCCTCATGTAATCCTATCGTTCATGTTGTGTTTAGATGTGCTGTCCACCCTGACACTGATACAATGCATGTTAACATTACACAACCTCCTTTTTATTTAAATACACCTCAGATGACCTCTAACATCCAAACCCCTGCTCCTGTTTTTCTCCCAGCCCCAAAAAACAAACCATCACTCGCCTCGGACATTATTTATCCTTGATTTCCTTTATTTGTTAGCGCTTTCATCTGCACCGCATCAAGATTATAAAGAAAAAAATCGGTTTCCTTTCCAGCGGCACCAGGCAGGAAGCGGAGTGAGACTTTTAAGACGACCAGTACATTAACGTCAAACTGAAAAACAGATGTCACGGAGCTATTTTCTGATCTATGTTATGTTGTTTCCTCATCACAAACATACCTGGAGTTCCTTTTTGTTTCGTTCACACATGTTTAACTCACAAACCCTGCAAATTTGGGCTGAGTTCTTCCCTCAAACTGAAAATACTGTTTCACCTTGTGATGTCATGTGGTAATACGAGAAGAACTTCAAGGTGTTTTTAAGCTCTGTTAGTGTGGTTCATCAAAAATAAAGTTTCTGATAATGACGATTAGAATCCTGCGTTCAATTTTCACTCTAAACGATGATGTAGGAAGAAATTTGAAAAAAAAAAAAAAAGACCTCTAAAATCTCTTTTTTTTCTCAAATTTCTCAAGCTGCATGAAGTTTCCTGGAAATGGTTGAATTTTGCATTTTCAGATAATTTTTATGAACTTTATGGACTTTTTAAGCAACTTATATGGACTTTCTAAGTAAGTTCAGTTCGTCTCTGCAGAATAAAATGACAAATTATTCAAACAGGCCTTACTTATTTGGTTCTCTATGTTATAGTTTAGGAGCAACCTCTAAATATGAAATCATTTGCATATAATTTTGACTCAAAATTTTATTTTTAATTAATTTATTTTATTTTTTTGACCACCCTATACGCCTTTAGAATCATCTGGATGTTTTCAGACCTTGAATTGCCGATCTCTACTGAACTAAAGGTAAAAATATTGCTGTTAACTTGAGAACTACTACAACTCAGGGTGGAACAGAGCATTTTGAGCTTTTCAGATGTGGACAGACAATTAATAAAGGATCAAAACACAACTCCAGGTATGTTTTTGAAGAGGTAACGGCATTATAACATGGCATGGGGATGTGATTTACTTATTTATTTATTTTTTTTAGAATAGAATAGAATGAATAGAACATTAAGTTGTAGTTCTTTTTTATATTAGCATGTGGCATTATATCTGTGTAATCATTCAGTTGTCCAGGAACGTGGTTCAGTGTAAATCAGAGTTACAAATAATAATAGTAATAACGATAATAACAATAATACAAATGATAACTTTATCCAGACATGTTTTTATGTCCATATGCATCATTTTCTTTTTCTATTTTCTTTTATCTATAGTTTTTTGATAATACATAATTTTTATGCTTTTCCCTGTTTTTTAAAAAAAATATATTTATTTAGTAGTTTTTTATTATTGATTTTCTTTATTATTTTATATTACAGGTCTTGATTTAAATAATTCCTGAACATAATTTTAAGGGGATATATAAAGATAAAATATAAATTATAATAATTTAGAAAATAGAGCAACATAAAACATCCCAAACTGAAATGAAAAGGAACAAACAAAGCAGAATGATAAATGTATAACAAAAAAATAAATAAATATAAATGTAAAAAAAGCTCTGTTTTTGAGGAGGAACACTATTATAACATGGCTTAATCTCAAGGTCAAGTGAACTTTGTGTAATATAGGACATTACTTGAGTAGTAGTTTTCCCAAATACATGTTTGCTCTTAACAAATATTGAAGATGACAATCCTTGGAGTATAAAAACTTGTAAAAAGTGAAAAGCTGTCAAAAGAGTAAGTCTGAGGCACTGTTGGAATTATAATAAATGTATTTTAATGCTTAAATGGAACAAGCCCTTTTACTCTTTTTACTCTTTGGCTGTTTTTTGTACGTTTACTTGAGTAATATTTGAATCATTTTGAATTAACGTTAAGTCACTCTCCTCCCTGCTGCAAAGTTGTGATATAAATGTTGTATCCCACAGAGCTGTACAGGACGGGGGGAGGGGGAGGGGGGTGATTAAGGGATCCACGTCATGATGGGGCCTCTTCAAAGGAGGCGAGCGGTGAAAAAGCGTCACCGAGCTGTCTGCAGAGTCCAAAAAGGAAGAGCCAGTCATCACACTGTAAAGATGTTTGCGAGCACGTTTCACCGGAGTGGTCAGAATGGCAGTGTACGGGAAGACGCTGGGGTCAAAAGTGTGCACGTGAGAAATGAAAGAATCGCCATAGTTACCACGTGTATGTATATGTTATGCAATATAGGACATTTGCTGGTATGAGTCTGTTTGTCTTGATTAACAGGTGAAATACCCAACTCTGATTTGACAAACTACAGTATAAACCCTTTGAAAAACTCCAAACAAAGTGGAACAAAATGAAACTTTCATGGGAAAACTCTGATTAATTTTAGAACATCACAAATGATGAAAATCAAGGACAGTTTGGAAAATGAAAACCTCTCAGATCCAAGTGAATGATTCAGAGCCCAGTTTAAAAACATTTACAGTTGTGTTTTAGATGATCCACACTAAGCATTTTTACAAAGGTCAAATCCACATTTTGAGTTTTTACTGGAAAAATCCTCAGAAATGTTGAGCCCACAACAGTTTTCACTTCATCTACAGATATATTACACATTTCATCATTAATTATACTTTTTCTGAAGCCCAAATACAATTTTAAGGTTAGAAAACTGTATATTTTTTTCATCCTTCGTAACCGAGAAGCAAAGTAAATAAGATTTGTAACCTGAAAATTCAAAATTGCTGCTTATTTTTTGTTATAATGTTATAAAACCCGTCCATCCATCTTCTTCCGCTTATCCGGGGCCGGGTCGCAGGGGCATCAGTCTAAGCAGGGACTCCCAGACTTTCTTCACCCCGGCCACGTCCTCCAGCTCCTCCGGGGGAACCCTGAGGCGTTCCCAGGCCAGCCGGGGGACATAGTCCCTGCAGTGTGTCCTAGGTCTTCCCCGGGGCCTCCTCCCGGTGGGACATGCCCGGAACACCTCCCGAGGGAGGAGCCCAGGAGGCATCCGGACCAGATGCCCGAGCCACCTCAGCTGACTCCTCTAGACGTGGAGGAGCAGCGGCTCTACTCCGAGCTCCTCCAGCCACCTCAGCTGACTCCTCTCGACGTGTGGAGGAGCAGGCTCTACTCCGAGCTCCTCCCGCGTGACTGAGCTCCTCACCCTATCTCTAAGGGAGCGCCCTGCCACCCTGCAGAGGAAAATCATTTCGACCGCTTGTATCTCGTCCTTTCGGTCACTACACAGAGCTCATGACCATAAAAAACCATGAGCATTTAGATATTTAGATATGATGTTAGCTTCATTTTGCTTCCACTTGCTCCATTCCAGACTTTTCAACATTCTGAGGACAGAAGATTTGAAAGTGTCGACTGAGCCCCAACAGGTCACTCAGTCCTCATAAAGTTCACCATGAAAACACTGCTCTGTCTGAGGCTCGGTGACTTAAGACTTTAATCTGAGTTTTTATTGAACAAAATCTGACCACAAAGAGCTGATTTAGTTGAAACTACAACAGTTAACCTAATTTGTGGCCTTAAACAAGTCTTTCACTTGGAAAATTACAGTCACAAGATAACTAGAGTTTTTCTGTGAATCTTTATTGTTGAAATTTAATAATCTAAACAGGAAAATGTAGGCTTGTATTGATTACAAAATGTGTGTTTTTTATCATGTGCTTTCTTAAATAGTTTTTGTCAATGTTTGTGACATAGTAACTGCTGAACATTCTGCTGATAGAGACACATGTAACCCCCTCCAGCCTGATGTCTTTACAAAGAATCAATAACATTTTTTAAGTGCTTTTTATGTGGTGTCGAATAAACCCTAAATAAGATTTTCCGATCTAAAGTTGCACATGAATACTGGACCAAGTGGGAGAAATGTGAATGTTGGAAGCAGCAGAGTTGTGATGTGACGGGCGTTGGTTGGTGGAAGTCAAACCAGAATTCTCAGTAAATTAGAAGGATTGCAAGATATTTGTATCATGTGAACGTTTTGGAGAAGCAATAGTTTGTGTGTGTGCTCTTTGTGCAACCACCAGTACTCACGCTGTATAAACACTTAAATCTATCAGAAAATGACTTAAAAGTAGTGAAATGACCTTGCTGCATGGACAGATCTTTTTACTTGACAAGTTCTCTTAAAATAAACTCCCTCTAGACTGGAATAAAGCAGCCTCTGAACTAGGAAGTAGAGAATAAATCTGAAAACATAAATAAATCTGAAGAACCTGAGATACATTTTAAAATCTTGGCAAGATCAGAGAAATTTGCAGTATGTGGGTGAAGTCAAGTCAGTTTTATTTTTTAGAGCTCCTTTCATACAGAGACAACTCAAAGCGCCTTAAAATCACAATAATCGGTGAAATAGTTACACGAGTTCACCTAATTTACATATACAAAAAGATCATAACAGTTAAAACGTTCGAGTCAATAAACACATGAATTCATGCATAGCTTTCTGTTAATGTTTTGTAAACAAAATTAAAATGCCTTGCCTAAGGGCACAACTACGCACTGGGGCAACTGCACAGTGGTCTCACATGTAAGTACAAACACAAACCAAATGCAGCTTCGCTTAGGTTCCAAGTCTGGACAAGATCGGGTAAAGATAATTTCACTACTTTTAAGTCATTTTCTGGAAGATTTAAGGCCGTTACACATGACAGGATTTTTTACTCTTAAAGGATTTTTAAATGTGCGACAAAAAGCGCACACCACAACCACGAGGAGAATCTTATGAGACTTCAAATCTCCGATCGCGAACAATGCAGGGATATGTGTGCGGACCACAGGATATAAAGTTGTGAGTCCGATGGCGTCACCTGTTGCAGTGTGTGACGACCTTTAAGTGTTTATATCTTAACCTTTTTGCCAAAATCTCCATGGTCAATAGAAGGTTTTGGACTCTCCATTTTTTATTTAAAAAATGGCATGTGTCTATTTTTGTACTCCAAATGGGTCAATGACATGCAAGGATTTTCAACAGGCAAATTTTAAAATGTAGTTTCTATTGAACTTTTAAAAATATTTACAATGTCAGATGCATAAATCTATGTGTCACATTTATATTAAGAATTTGTAGTGTTTTTTATGTAAATGAATTGGCTGCAACCCTAAAAAATGTCATGTGGTGAGACAGACTTTAAAATTTTTATGTAACAGATAATACTCCCTACAACTGTGCAACAACTCACCCTTATGTAACATATGATACTCCCTACAACTGTGCAACAACTCACACTTATGTAACAGATAATACTCCCTACAACTGTGCAACAACTCACCCTTATGTAACAGATAATACTCCCTACAACCATACAAGCCACCCTTATGTAACAGAGGGATGTTCATCTAAGTTCTGAGTAACATGAACATGAGATTGAGATTTGATAAAATGGACATGCTCGGACAATATTTGTTTGAAGATTATGGGGGAAATATCTATTCAAGAAAGATGAAATTTCATGTGGGACTAAATACACAAAAATAAATCTAGATTTCGAGACTAGATTTCGAAGAAGTTTAAAAGTTTTTCTTCTTTAGGTTTAAAGATCAGGTTTAAAAATCATCAGTTAAGGGCGGACGGTCGCACCACATGACATTTGAACACTTTAAGTACATGCAGAGGTACTACAGGTATGTGGGGAATTATGATGAAATTGGATTTTTTTTAACTGAAGAAAGTGCAATTGGACACACATCATGTCACTGAGCCATACAGTTTAAAGAGTTTTGTACTGTTATGCATCGCTATTTGACAGATTCTTTGGTAATACCTTAGTTTCTCTTTTACTTGCAGACATTTTGGCCACTGTTCCCTCCTCTACCCAACAATACCTCCTTCAGATCCTATTGTCTAAGGCAGCTGTGTGCAGTAGCAGCTGGAGAGCGAGGGAGGAGGAGGGACGGGGGTGGGCGAGGAGAAGAGGGAGGTCAGTGGATCTTCCAGCGCTTCCTCTCCGGGGCCCCGTGCCAGCTTCCAGTTTATATTCTCCGTCTCCCTCTTAACTCTTCACTCAGTTCTACCACCATGTACTCCATCTCCAACTCTTAGAACTTGCAATTTCCAACTTAGACATTTACATTTTCGTTTATTGAATATTTGAATTTGAAGGACCGGCCACTATGTATTCCCCGGTGTCCAAATACAGCCCAGAGGCACGCAAGAGGATGACCTACCGAGCGACGAGAGGCAAAAGCTGCGGATACTACATGCGCATCGTCTTCTTCTTCTCCTCTCTGATCCAGTCCCTCATCATCGTCAGTCTGGTCCTCTTCCTGCTCTATGGGAAGCAGAACGATACGGCGTCCGTGGACAGGATCCAGGACTTGGAGATGAGGTTCAACAAACTCTCCCTGGAGACGGTGAGCCTGAGGCAGCAGAGGAAGAACCTGACCCACCTTCTGAACGCCACGGTGCAGGAGATGACCAGGTACGAATACGATCTGGCCACCTGGAAGAACACAGCCAACGTGTCCTACTACCTCCTGAACGACATCGACAGGAAGCTGGTGAGATGATGTCAATAAATACATAAAGAGTGAGAAACTATTTAAATGGTTCTTTGTGTAACTTTACTGGTGGAGGGTCCGTCAAATGGAAATGTTTTAATTGAGATCTGAAGTTGAGTCTGGAAGTTTCACAGTATGGTGTTAAACCTTTCTATCCAAACAGACAAAGTTACGAGTAAGATCTCTGGAGAGGCGACCCCATTCAGAGTCAGAATCCCTGTTTTTCTAGGTGTTTTGAAGCTATAAAACCAGTAGAAGTCGAGCTGTTTAATGTCATACTGTGGAATATTCCGAGTGGAAACAAGAAGGTGACGGACCACCAGCTAAAACCTGACATAGTGCAGCTTTAAAGCCATAGTGTGTAACTTTTATGTAAAGAAATATACACAAAATGAATCATTAATACCCTAAATAAGTAAGATTTGTGGTGAAATACTGTAAAAAAAGAGTGGCTTTATTGAAATGGAAGAAAATAGCTTCAATAATCAAAGTCTGTGAGGTACAACTTGTCCTGTTTCCTTCTGTTTGACGTGGAGAAGAAGCTGGTGAGATTGTGAAAAATAAACAAAAAACCAAACTATAAGATAACAGATTAAAGTGCATTGTGTAACTTTTGTGCTAGAGGGTTTGTCAAATGCTTTTCTCCATGGAGATGTTCTGGAAGGTTTCACAGTGTGGCGTTAAACCTTCACGGAGACCAAACCCGACCAAGTTACAGGTCAGATCTGTGGAGAGGCGAGCCCGCTCACACTCAGAATGCCTGTTGTTATTGGTATTTTTGAGCTTTTTGATGAATAACCATAAGATAGAGCTGGTTAATGTTATACTGTGGAACTTTTCAGGCAGAGCAATGGTGTATCCATAGAAACAAGCAGGTGACAGACCCCCAAACCAAAAAAAAGTTACACAGTGCACCTTTGTGGTCATAGTTTGGTTAAATGTAATGTAAAATGGAAAGCATTTTATAGGCTGAAATAGGGCTTATATGGAACAAATTTGACTGATAAAAACTGCAGTTTCTTTTACTAAATTTTAAAAAAGGAACTGGACATTATTTTAAGTTATTTTTGAATTCTTTTTACATTTAGTTCCTGATTATGTTTCTACAGTAAAGAAAGCTGTCATTTGTGTACAACAGAATGAACAGGACGACATACATTTGTACAATTATAATAACAAAACTTATACATGTGTCATATAAACCAAATCACGCTTTTTTAAAAGAATAATGTCTGAACTGTGGTTTCCTCTGTTCAACAGCAAATGTGCAACTATGAGCTGAGGATGCGACCTAACTGCCAAACAGGTAATCCCACATCTATTTAGAATCTTGTTTTTTCCTTTACAACTGCTAGGTAACAGTTATAATACATTAGTGTAATCTCTAGTGAAATTTTGAAACTGTGAAACCTTTGAAATTTTGAAACTGCAATTTATTATTTTTTTTTTTTTTAGCTTTTTAGTAACATTTGTTTTAACAATAATATTGATGTACATTAGAGGAGTTTTGGACTACATGGTTGCTTGGTAACAGTATAATTTATCAGTGTAATCTCTATTGAAAATTTAAAACGAAAAAAAAAAGGCCAAATTGGGGAACTTTAAAAAGAAAAAAAAAATCTTTAGTAGAAATTTGTGGTCTAACCTGCCTTAGTCACTAACTTACTTACTAACTTACTACTTATGACTTTTGTGTTTCAGTGCCCCAGCCCGCTAGGAACCCTTTCATGCTCAACAGTGGTGCTGACTGTAACTGTGCGATGCAAATGGAAACCTGCAGAGCCCAAGTGATGATGATAAAGTCCAACTTCACCCAGACGGCGATGCAGATGCAGATGGAGATGGACCAGATGGCCAAAGAACGCGACAACATCAACCTGGAAGCAATACAGCTCCGGAGGGACAAGTTCCTACACGAGAAAGCGATCGAGCTCTACCAAATCAAATGCAAAGACGAATTCATCAACTCCTTGAGCGGAATCACGAACGTCTCCAAAGCGTTCCTCAAAAAAATTGATAACGTATTTCCCACGCACAACTCCTTCCACCTCACCTGCCCCAAACAGAGAGAGTACCTGGAGCAGATCAGAAACAACTGCACCAACCTCTCCGAAGAAGTTGTGAGAAAATTCCAGAGCTATTTGGACGATTTGGGAGATAAAGTGTCCATGTCTCAAGGAAACATCAGCATCTTGACTGCCGAGAACATGCGGATGACGAGGGACTACAACCAGTGCAGTCAGAATCGTACGGGTTTGATCAGGGAGCACAGGCAGCACGTGGAGAGGATCCAGCTGAAGAACGATGAGGACAAGGAGAAGCTGCTGAAAGAGAAGATGAGGCTAAAGGGAGAAATCGACCTTCTGGAGAGCAGCGTGAAGTTCAAGAACACCGAGCTGGCCCATCTCAACGAGCAGCTCAGGCATCTCAACATGTCCTGCATCCCGAGGGTAAGGACATGAACGTGTCTGCTGTGTCATTCACTTCTTATAGTCTATAATATGTAGAGGAGCTTTCATTGGAGGTCATCTGGTACATCCTTCACTAAGGAAGACAATTTGCTCCATCAGATTTAGAATTTTAAATACTGCTGAATTTCTCCAAAAAGATGTCTGAATTTTTTGTAGTCTGAATTTTAGTTGTTGAAATTTTAAATGTGCTTTTTCATTATGTTTCAAATTCAAAATAAAGCTGTCACCTTCAAATTCAACAGTGTAAAATTTGCAGAAAAAAAATTGTAGCAAAGATCCAAGATGTCAAGGCAGAAGCAATCGATCCTGAGTGAGTGAGGAGGACGGAGGCTGTTTCCTATTGGTTCTCATCTTTGGGCGGAGTTTGAGGTTTTGTTGAAGTTACATCTGACCAATCAGATCGCTGCACTGCAACATTTCCTGTTTATTACTAAATTAGCCCGGATCACTTTGGATCGATTGCTTCTGCCTTGGCATCTTGATCATTCCTGCGAGGGCTTAAATATGTTTTATGTTTGCGCTGAAGGTGAAATTTTTATTTTGAATTTGAAACAGTTTGAAAATGTACACTTAAAATTTCAGCAAATAAAATTCAAAATAAAAATAATTCAACCATGTTTTTCAGAGTAACAAAAATTCAAAGTGAAAAATTCAACAGCATTTAAAATTCAAAATCTGATGAAACAAATTACCATCCATACTTCACTCCATTTAATCACTCCTCGTCCAATATCTAAACTTTTAATAGCCTTATGCAGGGTGTACGCTAACTTTCAAAAATCTTTAAAATCAATGCGCCTGCACAGTGACCTCTGACCTCTCGGCGGGGTGCAGGTTCGGTGTGGCTGAGGCGCAGGTCACCACTGTGGTCTGCAGTGGTTTTCAGGTCATTAGGTGTGTGTTATCTCATAAATACACACCACAGTTGTAATTGCTATAAGAAGCAGTCTGTAAGTACCCCACTCAAAGTACACAAAAAACACACACTTTGTAGTTAGTATGATTCTGGTGTTAAAGTGGTTGTAACTGATTTAATCCATACAATGTGTTTTATCCCAGTAAAGATATAGTATATTACATAAGCAACTTGCCCCATTACATATATATTGTATAAGCAGCTCTTGAGGTCTGCTGTGTATTGTCTGCATCTAATTATAAAGTGTGCAAGTTTCAGGAAATGCACATTCTATCCTGTAGAATGCTTGATTATCAACTTGTGTAACATACACTGTACATTACATTACACACTGTACATTACAAAAGAAACATGGTCCATGGTTCATGCACTTTACTCATGTAAAAGGCACCTAGTTATAAAGGCTGGTTGCATAATAAAATACCATGAAGTGTTTGAATACAGCACATCAACAGCACTTGAACACACTTTCATGACGTTATTTGATTGATTTGATTTGTTTTCCTGGTCTCTGTGGAAATGTGTTTTTATTGTATGAATTGATTTAGAGATCAGATTCGGCTCTGCTTAGATCTGATCTGGCCTGGTCTGAGTAGCATCATCTGCTTGTCTCCATGGAGATGCAATCCAATAATATCTTCATGGAGACAAGCATATGATCCCACCAGTCCAAACGAGGTCAGATCTGTGGAGAAAAGTTAGACATTTTGACTTTAAAATATAAAAAAATAGAATGTGCATCATCATCTTTACTTTTAAATTTCACTTAAAGGTGCTGTACCTGACTTTTACTGTCTCAAAAACATGAAAAACAGAAAACAATTAGCATGCTAACAGCAAACTTCCTGATTCTCAAACAACAAAAGACATCATAATCACATGCAGACTGCACACAGTAATCTTTCGACTTCAAGAGTTGTAATATATCTGTACAGTGACAAGACCATTTTTGCTTAAATACCTGGGAAAAACTCAGATAAAGCCACTTCTTGCAGTCTCTGTGTATGTAACCAGTCCTTTGTTTTGTTCCAGGGTGGAGGTGGTTACTTCCCTCGCTCCTCTGGCTCCACTGGCTCCAACACTGGCTCCTTCAATACCGGCCCTTCCAACTCCGGCTATCCTAATTCTGGCTATCCCAACTCTGGCTCTTCCAACTCCGGCTATCCCAATTCCGGCTCCTCTA
Source organism: Scartelaos histophorus (assembly GCA_000787155.1). Classification (NCBI taxonomy): domain Eukaryota; kingdom Metazoa; phylum Chordata; class Actinopteri; order Gobiiformes; family Gobiidae; genus Scartelaos; species Scartelaos histophorus. Next base: position 13,056 of record KN507279.1, read on the forward strand.
ATTCTGGCTATCCCAACTCCGGCTCCTCCAACTCTGGCTATCCTAATTCTGGAGGTTCTAGTCAGTTCAACCGTAATGCCTACGGCTCCTCCAACTCCGGCTCTTCTAGCTCTTATGGGTCAGCTGGGTCAAATACAGGCCTGGGCTCAACCAACCAGGGCTACAACAAACCTTCCTCAACTGGACTGGGATCTTCAAGTCTTGGATCCAGCAGTAACAGTGGTGGTCTTGGGTCTTCTGGGTTGAATAAGCCAGGATCAAGTAACCAAGGATCGTTATTTGGATTGGGCTTTGGGTCAAATCCAAGCTCATCAGGGACTGGTTTGAATAAACAGACTTCAACCGGGTTAGGATCTTCACCATTTGGGTTTGGGTCATCTAATAATCCAAGTTCCTCTAGTCAGAATCAGAATAAGTTTGGGTCAAGCTCGGCAATGGGAGCCAGTTCTTCCAGTTCAAATTCTGGGTCTACAAATTCAAATTTTGGCTCTAGTTCTAATTCCAATTTCGGTTCTTCTAACTCCAATCAAGGTTCTTCAACTTCAAGATTTGGGTCTTCTTCAAATTCTAATTCTGGCTCTTCAAATTCTAATTCTGGCTCTTCAAATACCAATTATGGGTCTTCCAACTCTGGTCTCGGTTCAAGTCTCGGTTCATCTAGCAATACCAATCTTGGTTCCGGTTCTTCTTCCACTTTATCCAAGACAACACCTAACTCAAGAAGCTCCTTGTTTGGTTCAGGATCAAGTCTGGGTTCTGGAAGTTCTAGCCAAAACAAACTGTCCTCCTCATCTTCCTCATCCTCCTCATCCAGCAAAAGTTCTCCAAGTTCTTCGAGCTCTTCGTCTGGGACAAGTTCAACGGCCAATAAGGGATTCGGATGGGGTTGGTTGGGAGGTGGTAGTAGCAGCAGTAGCAGTACTAGCAGTAGTAATAGTAACAGTAACTCGGACCAAAGCAAACAAGGAAGCTACCAAGGGAGAGGATCGTCCAGCAGCGGGACTGGTTTTGGAAGGAGCAACACACTCGCATACACAGGACGTAAGTATTTGAAGTAGTTGTAAAAGTACTTCTGAAGGAATACTGCATAAGAAATTTCGGGGTTAAATAGAAACTTTGGTCCAGTGTGACTTAATTAAAACTAAAATTAACTCTATAAAACCCTGAAAAACCCTGAAAAAATGTTCAAATTGATTCTGAGAGTCAATTTTAACATTTCACTTTTTGCTGTGTACACATTGTTTGCCAAATGTTCTGAAAGGTGTAATATTTATTTTATTTTTGTTTTGTCTTCTTCAGCCGTCTCGTTTAACGAACACATGCGAAATCTGCAGCGAATCATCAACCCCTCAGAAGAAGAGTAAGTCGCCTGTGCTGCCAGTCCCTTCCACATTCCGTTCCACCTTGTGATGTCATGCGGTAATACAGGAAGTGCTACAGGAAGTGTTTTTTTTAAACCGTACGCTTTCATTAAACTAATAATGGTTAATTTCAGCTCTGGAATTGCCAATCTTTACTGAACTAAAGGTAAAATGTAGCTGTTAACTTGAAAACGACCACTTTATGACATCACAAGGTGGAACAGAGCATTTTGAGCTTTAGAGATGTGGACAGATAAATAAAAACCCAACTCCATGTTTGTTTTTGAGGATTATAACAGTCAGTTTAATTGGACGTTTAGCTGATTTGTCTAAAATAACTCCAAAAATAATAACTGAATCGCCAACAAGCTAGTCTAAATTTTTACATTTTTATTCCAACTGCAAGAAAATTGGACCAAACTTCTGTAAATGTTGTAATTACATGCAAACTTCTAAATATGGTTGTGTGTTCCTCTGTCTTTTGTAGAAAGAGACAGGAGCTCTCCAGGATCATGGGGTAGTGCGTTTGAGACCAAAAACACCCAAGCACCTTATTCTGCGTGACTATCTGGCAACCCTGGCTCCACTCTGGGTCTCAATGGACAATAAACTGCCTAAAAGACTGCCTAAAAGTGTCCAAGACCTTCTCCTCTTCGAAAGTGCAGAGGTCTATCTGTGCCGAGACAAACTACCTGCACTATGGTCACTGATGAAAACCAAAACGTGTATTTCTGTATTTCTTTTGTGGTTTGTAAATGAGTTTTGTTTGTTTAAATAGTCAGAATCCAACAAGTGAACTTTAAAGCTGACTCAAATATTGTACTTTAAAAAAAATGTATCTATATGCACTTATTTTTAACAAGAAAAAGAAAAATGGATATATAATAGAGATACTATACAACAAAAATGTATTCTTTATATTTTACTTTACAAATTAAATACTAAATTAGATAACAAAATGATTTAGCTTAAATTACTTTGAGAATCAAGAATTTTATTTGGATTTTGGATTTATTTGCTCTGGAGGAGGACCGCCGGCTGCTTGTTTCCATGGAAATGCTTTGGTTATAATGTTCCGCAGTATGGAATAGCTAAAATAGTCCTGACCAAACCTAGCAAGAAAATCAACCTTTCAACAGGTTTTTTCTCCATCAAGAATGTTCAGAAATCTGGTTTTAACTTTCTATTTCTGTGGAATCACACAGGTATTCCACTTTCAGAAAGTTCTGTACTGTACCATTAAGTTATATTGCTCGTTTAAATGTTCTAAATGTTTAGTACATTTAGAACATTTAAACGAGCAATATAACTAGGATATACAATATACAATAGGATACAATAGGATAAAATGCTTAAAAATGCAGAAATTAAAGTCAAACTGCTCAAATCAAAACTCAAGTCATTTTGAAGGTCGTCCAGTAACTTTCCTGCTTAAATGTTCCTCTATTGCTTGTCTCTATGAAGATGTTGTTGCTTCTTTACCTGGAATGTCTGACAATATGGAATTAAGAGGATCTACTTTGCGTTTATTCGATTACATTTTAAACTACATCGAAAAACATGGATTCTGACTGTGTGGGGTCACCTCTGCAAAGACCTGACCCGTAACTCGCCCTAACAACGTCACCCTCTTGTCAAATACGTTTAGAAATCATATCTCAACGGCCAAAAAGTTACACGAAGCACCTTTTACTGATCTCACCTTTACCCCCGAATCCAATCTGTGAACGCTCAAATGTGAATGATCCTTTGTGTATTTTTACCACACGTCTCATTGTGTTGTCCCTGTACGTATGAATAATAAAGCGATTGTTTCTCGTGTAAACACAACTCTCACTTTGACATATGAGCGGCAGGCTGTGTGCGTCACCTATTGTGCGGCTAATAGGCTCCGGATCGGTCCCCGGAGATCTGACCCCACCGCGCAACCGAGTGTCTGTTTATGTCTATGGGCAGAGGTATACAATCCAGCTGAGGACACAATGTACGGCCCCCCCCTAAAGTGGCGGGGGCAGGATATCCAAGGGCACACATGCGCTTGGTGGGAGTTATAGCTGTTTACAGATCAGCTACTGTGAGGCCCAGTCCTATAGTGTAAACATGTCATAGATAACTGGTTTTATCTTGGTTGACTGAGCGTTAAAGTACTGGGTAGATGAAGCAGTAGCTGTACAAAAGTAGAAATGTGGACAGTAGTTCAGTTGGTATGTGGGTCAGTGACATGACGTGTGTCCAACTGCAGTTTCTTCAGTTAAAAAGGTTAAAATTTTATAATAATTCCCCACATACCTGTAATACCTATGACCTCTATACAATCAAATTATTTTTTTTCACAAATCCTGAGTTATTCTGCATGTTTTTGGACTTAAAATGTTAAAATGTTCATGTGGTGGGACCGTCCGCCCTTAATTGATGATTTTTAAACTTCTTTAAAATGTTTTTAAATTTAATCACATTTATTTTCTTTCTTTTTTGTGTGTTTTTAGTCCCACATGAAATCTCATCTTTCTTGAGTCAATATTTCCCCCATAATATTCAAACAAATATCCGAGAACAAATGTCCGAGCATGTCCAGTTTTTCAAATCTCATGTTTTCATGTTTTCAAATCTCAATCTCATGTTCATATGACTCAGAACTTAGATTAACATCCCAACCATGTTTTAGAAAATAAAACTATTTTAAAGTTATTCTCAGTCGCACCACATGACATTTTTTAAGGTCTTAGCCAATTCATGTGTATATAAAAAACAATAAAAATACTTAATATAAATGTCAAACATACATTTATGCACCTGACATTGTAAATAATTGAAAAAGTTCAATAGAAACTACATTTAAAATTCTGAAGTTACGCAGGTTTGAATCCCGCTCTTTAACTAAACAATACAAAAACAGAAATTGGTTTAGTGATGTGATTCCAGCTATCCTTATACGTCATTGACACATCTACAGAGACTTTGTCCACTGATCTGAAGTTACGCAGGTTTGAATCTCGCTCTTTAACTAAACAATAAAAAAAAAATTGGTTTAGTGATGTGATTCCAGCTCACACAGATGAATGCTGTTGTTGTGGCTATGGGCAAGACACTTAAAACTTAAAACATCTTTCTTAGGTTTTATATCTACTTAAAAAAGGTGGAACAGAGCGTTTGGAGTTTTGGGGATGTAGACAGACTAATAATAAATGGCTGTTCAAACATGTGTGAATGAAACGAAACACAACAAGTAGGACCTATAATTTAAGAATATATATCTATTTATAACAAGTAACAACACTTTTCACAGAATTCCCAGTTTTACAGTTACCAGTAAAACCTGAACTTAACAAATGATAAACAAAACGTGGTGTTCTTTTTGATAGATGTGCTATTGTTCTAAAGTGAAAGCATTGAAATTCCACCTGTCAAAACTCTGGCCAAAAGCATCATCTCCTTTAACTTATATTATTGGAGCTGGAAATCATGAGGAACTCTGGGTCATCCCTCACACACAGGGGTCCTGGGATTATACTGCTCAAGTACAAGTATGAAGTAGTGTTGGATATTACATCTCCTCTGTGTTAAGTCCTATCAAGTCTCTTTTTAACCACGAAATAGACAAAAATAAGAGTTGTTGTTGTTGTTTTACTTGTACTTAAAATAGGGATTCACCGCTACAATACTGGGATAAGACATCTCTACTGTTATTGAACATTTTGAAAGATCAGATACTGGTCCCAAGACATTGGTTTAGGCGACAGCACATTTTGGTCTATAAATTGCTGTAATAAGTAGATCCAAAACATATATGTGGATAAGTGGCCATTTGTGTTTAAAGGAAATAAATAATATCCCTATTCTCTGCCCTGGAATTGGTGGATAATTTCAGCCAAAATATTGACATAAATAGCTGAAGCTGAAGTGGGCTTGCATCTCCACAAACGTGACTCTTATTTGGCCTGGATATGTCATTCAGACAAAACTTAAAATAATATCTCTAAAGAATTGATGGGAAACAAAAAAGGAAATCTGATGCCAATTAAAAAGTCCTTTCCAAACAGAGCAGCAGACACATGGAAAAACCTGGTCTCTGGTGTGACAAAAGGAACTGAAAATGACTTTTTGCCGAGCTGTTTTTGGCTCATTTTCCTCAGTGGAAAAACAGCCATTTGGCAGAAAAATGAACTTCCCTTGACCCTCTTTAGATCTGACTTCTGTTTTTCATTCATCATTTTCAGTTTGGCTAATTTATCACTTTGCGCTCACATCCACTCAGACCTTAAGCACATATTCATATCAAGTGTCTTGCCTAAGGACACAATAGCATTAATGCAAGTTAAAGCAAGATGAGCAGCGAGGAAAGCATGCGGCAGGTATGGAAAAGAATTTGTTTCATCAGATTTTAAATTTTAAATATCGCTGAATTTCTCACTTTGAATTTTCGTAACTCTGAAAAAACATGTTTGAATTGTTTTTATTCTGAATTTTAGAATAAAAAAAAGGAGGAATGATCCAAGATACCAAAGCAGAAAGTGATCTGATCTAACAAACAGGAAATGGTGCAATGCAGCAATCTGATTGGTCAGAGTGAGCCTCATTAAACCTTCAAACTCCGCCCACAGATGAGAAGGGCCAATAGGAAACAGTCTCTGTCCTCCTCACTCACTCTGGATCGATTGCTTCTGCCTTGACATCTTGGATCTTTTCTGTGAAAATGTTCTTGGCAAATATTATTTACACAATATTACGCAAATATTTTACACTCTGAATTTGAATTTGAGGGCTTGGAAATGAACATTTAAAAGGTGACATTTTTATTTTGAATTTGAAACATATTGGAAAAAGTACACTTACAATTATTTAAAATTCAAAATCTGATGGAACAAATGATCTTCCATAGCAGGAGAACGGTCAAACATCTGTAGCATTAGCCAAAGAGAACAACTGGCTCGGTCTGAATGATTCTCCACTCAGGGCACAGTTTAGGGGTCACACCATTTTCAGTGGTGTCCAAAAGTCCAGTGAAAAAGTGGTTCTCTCATCTTGAAAAGCCTCAAAAAGTCGTGTCCAGCGCTGGTCACTCGACTGGTCAATATAAACAACACAACACAAGAGTCGAGAAATTTACAATGGACAGAGACAGGTTTTTAACAGGAAACAACATGACTAAGTGTAAGATAAGTTTTTAATCTCTGTGACCCTAACCTTGCACAGAAGGAAGGATTCTCACGATATTTGTGAGTTCCCAAGTTCATGAGAATCAGTCTTAATGGGCGGATGGGCCCAAACACTGAGGTCTGTGCAGAAGCAATGACATAGATAACTGCTTCTGTCTTGGTTGATTACGTCTAAAAGTAGTAGTACTAAAGTATCAGCATCGACAGCAGCTCAGTTACTATTTAGACAGAGTTAGTCCACTGATTGAAAGGATGCCGGAAAGAATGCAATTCCAGCTCACACGGATAAATGCTGTTGTTGTGTCCATGGGCAAGACACTTAAAACACATTTCTCCTCAGTTAACAGTTACTTTTTACATTTTATATCTACTCTAAAAAGGTAGAACAGATCATTTTGAGTTTTGGAGATCTAAACAGACTAAGAAGGGTTACTCAAACATGTGAATGAAACAAAACACAATAAATAGGACTTTTAATTTAAAAAATATATATTGATAACAACTGACAGTACATTTCCCTGAAGCTAAATACAAAAGCGCCCAAATGAACCAAAAGGTGCTGTGACGCTTCCACCGATCAGGTTCAAATAGTCGCCTGATTCTGAATAAAACATGTGTCCACATCTCAGACAAAAACTGAGATGATTATTATTATTTGCTCATTAATATGGATTTGACTGAGTTTTATCGTAGAAATAGTGAGCTGTGTGTCCAGATGAGTGGGCTAAACAGTGCGGGCCTGTGTGGTGAGTGAGGTTTGAGGGACCAGGCTGGACTTTTGGACACAGCTCTGATCTTCTGCCAAACCCACAGACACTGGTCCATCTGAGCGCCCAGAGGAAATCCTGCAGCTAACAATGTCTCTGCCTGGGCACAGCACAAAGAGCAGCGCTAAAGGCTAGTGATGTTAGCATAAACTGTCCGTATGCGTCACTACTTCCTGTCATCTCCACTTCCTGTTTCTGAGATCTGGTCCCAGTCGCCCAATCAGAACTTTCATTGTTGTGAAAAAGGTCTGCGTTTTCATTCATATCCAAATACTGTGATATGTAGTGACTAACGGTGGTGCACTGGGTTTAGCGTTCTTCATTGTCAACATTGTTTTTTTTTTTTCTTCTTCTTTTTTAATTATTTGTTGAATTAAAAGGAGCAGAAAAAAAATAAAATCTTGTCACATCTGCCCCCTTTTCACACAAAGTAAAACATTTCTATCACTTCAACAGTTCCAGTTACTTTCATTGGCAACTTATTTATGCGACAGGCTGCGCTTTTGTTGTGTCACTATGCAAGACACTTCCCTTACAAGCTGAAAGAAAAATACAGCTTAAGTCAGTTTTTTTCCCCCACAAGTATATTGTAAAAGCTGGAGATTACTGCATCTAACAGCAAAGCATTATCTTCCGCAAACCAGGAAGTGTGTTGTTAGTATGCTAGTTGTTGTTACCATTACCGTGACCGCTCTGGCCTGTAAAAGTTGCAAATAAAAGCTTTGAAACTTTGTATTTTTATTTGTTTTTTTTATTTATTATTTGTTGAATGAAAAGGAGCAGAAAAAAACTAAAATCTTGTCACATCTGCCCCCTTTTCACACAAAGTAAAACATTTCTATCACTTCAACAGTTCCAGTTACTTTCATTGGCAACTTATTTATGCGACAGGCTGCGCTTTTGTTGTGTCACTATGCAAGACACTTCCCTTACAAGCTGAAAGAAAAATACAGCTTAAGTCAGTTTTTTTCCCCCACAAGTATATTGTAAAAGCTGGAGATTACTGCATCTAACAGCAAAGCATTATCTTCCGCAAACCAGGAAGTGTGTTGTTAGTATGCTAGTTGTTGTTACCATTACCGTGACCGCTCTGGCCTGTAAAAGTTGCAAATAAAAGCTTTGAAACTTTGAATAATTTGGATGCTTGAAATGCGCTAGAAAAGTGAGGAATGACTTTGGAGCACTGCAAATGAGTCGAAATGAACTTACAAATGTTCAATTACAAAAAAACCCCGCTAGCTTTTATTTTTATTTTTTGCTATTAAGTCCGTTCCCATTAAAAAAACACACTAAGGGTTTTGTTTTGTTTCATTTGTACATAGATGAATACAAAAATTTGATTCTCCTAATTTCTTCACTTCTTCTGTGGCTCGCCTCTCCGCTGACCTGAGCTGTAACTTGGCTTACTTGTCGTCATGGAGATAGGTCAGTTTAATGCCACACTGTGTAATATGCAGGAGGCCAGAAAAGTTACGCAGTGTCTCTTTAAAACAATAAAATGATCAATGTCACTGTAGCCTCTCTAAATGATCCTCCAGTCTTTTCCTGGTACAGTTATCTGACTTACAGTACCATTGTTGCTGCTCCCAAACAGGAAGTCTGATGATTATGACTTCCTGTCTCACCTGGGCTCTTTGTGTCGCGGCACTAAACGTCCCCTCTTCACTGTAGCCTCTGATTACAGTTCCTGTTTAGCCCTGACCCGTGACCCCTTCCCTCCGGCTGGTAGAGCCATCACTGGCTCCGGAGCGCCGAGGAGCCCCGGGGGAACGAAGGGCAAGGCCGTACCCCCCGCCGTGACCCCCCCACAGCAGACACGAGGTGCGAGGAGAAACCATGAGATCGGGCAATAAGGAAGTGGCTCTGTGTGGCCTGCAGACGTCACGGTGACACCGTTGGTTTTATGGTACATACGTGTGGTTGGCGTCCTTGATCTGCTCAGGGACAGTCCACAACAATACAGTAAAGACGGGACTTTTTGGAGCTTTCTGCCGTGTTATAATGTTCTCTCATTAAAAACACATCTAAAGATGTTTTATATGTTTGAGCACGTTTGAGTAATTTAGCGATCTCTCCTAGGCACTCCTTACTGTTAGTAGTACAATCCTATCCTTAAATACAGAAAAACATGATACAAAACAACGCACTATGACTTCACAAACCTGACATACAACACACAGTGGAGTGTTTTAAGACCCACTTTTATTCTCTGGCTTCAACTCCATGTGAGTTGTGAGCTCCTCTGTGTCTTTTATCATACTTATTTACTACTATTTTGTGATTTTTATGGTTTTGATTGTATTGGTTTTATTGTTTTAGGACTAATATGATTTTTTTTTGCAATTTACCTTATTGTTGTGCAGCACTTTGGAAACTGCTTTGTTTGTAATATGTGTTATAGAAATAAAGTGGATTTGGACTTGGATTTTGCAGTAGTTTAAGAAGCAAAATGCATGGTAATTGAGAGGGATGGGGACAAAATGTAAATTTATTAAAAATGTTCATATTTATATAATATAGATTTTTGGCAAAATTTTCATTTTCTAATCAATAAAAGGTAACATAGTTGTCTAAATATGTTATAGGTTAGCAGTTAATACCCCATAGAATTGTATTACCCACTCTTTAACCAACATAAGCGTCACAGAAAAGATGGAGTTGCCAGGTAATAGCATGAATACTGCAAATTTCTCTGATCTGACCAAGATTTTAAAACTTATATCAGCTTAGTCATCTTGTTTTCAGATTTATTACTGACTTAATAGCTCAGAATCTGCTTCATTTTATTCCAGAGGGAGTTTATTTTAAGAGAACTTGTCAAGTAAAATTATATTATATTATAATTTCACCACTTTTAAGTCATTTTCTGATTGATTTAAATGTTTATATCTGAAATTTTAGCCATGCATTTTTATAGTGTAGTCAGTTTGGTGTAAATACTGGTGCAGATTATTAGGTTGGTTTTAGGGGGGTTAGGGGGCTTAGGGTCATTTTGATTTTCAACATTAAATTGTAGTACTTTCTAAGCAATTCCTCAGTTGTCCAGGTGGTTCCATAGCAGTTCATGGGTGTATACTAGTTTATGTGCTCTTATTCTCAGGATCATTCTAAAGACATTCAGGAAAGCTTCAATTCTTTAGTGTGAATGTGCCGTTTAGTATTGATACCTGCTCAAATGAGTCTAGTTTCGATTCTAGTTTTAGTTTCGATTAGTATCTGTTTTTTTGGACAACCCTACCATGTCCTATAGAATATATCCTTCAGTACTATTATGTAACCTGTTCTCTTGGGGTCAGTTTATAGTCAGTTTCCTGATCTGCATCCACAGTTCACATCCCTCCTGTAACAAAACCCATCTCCTAACACAGACCTTGAGTTATCAGTGTACAGATTGAGTGTTTTTCCAGCTGAACAGTCTCCACACGAGTTAATGAAGTGGTTAGCTGAACTCGTGACCAGCTCCTCGGTCTTTAGTGAAGTCCTGGCTGAGCAGATGATCCACAAGCCAATAGTATAGATCTGTAATGCTCTGTGAGAGATGCAGTGTGAAGGGCTGTAGTCTATCACAGGGACACAGCGCTTCACTGTGGAGATGGGACTGGGCCGGGGGAATCACACACTGTAGAAAGAAGTGGACTGGAGTGTGACGCCACGTACGGTGGTGTGTGTGTGTGTGTGTGTGTGTGTGTCTGTCTGTCTGTCTGTGTGTGTGTGTGTGTGTGTGTGTGTGTGTGTGTGTGTGTGTGTGTGTGTGTGTGTGTTTACATGTAGGCAGATGAGATAAAGCTTCCTCTGGGATATTTTGATCGGAATTAG
>KN507281.1:5875-19244 GCA_000787155.1 Scartelaos histophorus
AATAAAATGTACTTCTTTTTTCCCAAGCAGTATTCTTTGAGTGTACGGATACAGTTTTGCTATATGTTCACAGAGTGGTCTGACCCCGCTGCACCTGGTGGCTCAGGAGGGGCACGTGGGCATCGCAGACATCCTGGTCAAACAGGGAGCGTCCGTCTACGCTGCCACGAGGGTACGCCACTTTACCATGAACACTGTGAGCAGCTAGAAGAAAAGAAAACGAGAAGACTCAAGCATGACCCTCACTGAACATGTCTATAGTGTCAGCAGATTTTAAGATGTCCCGATTTCCCAAAATGTCATCATCTGCATTACGTCATGTTTTAAGGAATCGTAAGGTTGATTTAAATTCCATAAACACAAAAGTATTGCTTTTCTTAATTAAAAAAAATATAGTATAATATAGTATTGACATTATGGTCAAGTTGTTATAATCTGGTATTTTAGTTCTCAAGATTATCCATGAAACTCAATTCTGGAGTTACATATTCCAGACTTTTTTCTACTCAAGTCCTGCTGTTATTTGAACACAGCACAAGGGCTTCCATCAGCAGGACGGTGCGTGACTTTGTCCTTGAGAGGTGGACATATGCCCAGAGTACAGCCTGAAGTCTGCAGTCCCATGGGCACAGACATGAAAACGTGCAGATGAATATTTGAACATGATCGGGTTATGCAGGGAGTGTGAGTGTGAAGAATGACTTTATTAAATATGAATCACTCTTTGTAATCTCAAATGAATGAGCAGCCGCTCAGGGTTAAAGGAGGTCATTACCAAACACTTCAGAAGCAACACTCGCATGAATATTGTACAAATGACCAAGTACCGCAGAGCTGGGTATTACCCACTTACATTTACTCCATTTTTACTGAAGTAACAGTACTCTTACCTGAGCAAAAGTTGTGAGTGTAAAGTGACAGAAGCTTTCTGTGAAAATATAAAACACGTAGCTCATGTGTGTCTGTTGCAGTTGGGATACACCCCCCTCCATGTGGCCTGTCACTATGGAAACATCAAAATGGTCAAGTTTCTCCTGCAGCAACAGGCCAACGTCAACAGCAAAACGCGGGTGAGCACCCCCACTGGCCCTCTGTGGAAATGCAAAAACAATATACAAACAGGCACTAAATTCAGCAGAACAAATAAGAAAGTAAAACATACAAAAGCTAAGCACGCAGGATAGATTTTTTCTTTTGGTAATCATTTTGATCCATGCCATAAATGTAATGTAAACAGAATGTATTCTGAATCAGCTTGAAAAAGACACAGTATTGAGATTCAGATTCAGTTCCAGTGGTCCAAAAACTTGGTTCTAGTTCAGTCCTGCTTTAGTCCTCTTTCATTTTGAACAGGCCTGTACCTGATTTGAATGTATTCATTAGCTAAGATAAATATTCTTCACATGTTGCAGTGTGAGGTTAAAGCAAAATAAAAGAAAATGAGTCTCAGTATAATCAATATAGTCATTTGACAGCATGTGTTGTGCAATAAGTCATCCAGAAGTCTGGGTCACCTCCTTTCATATGATAAGGGACATTGCTATTGAGGATCCTGGGAAACTGCCTGACACTATCCCAGACACTTTCTGTAATATTGCACCAGATTCTCTGTCATGGTGCAGTATCACAGAAAGGACTAAGTAAGCAGGGCTAAAAGTCAACTAAACTAAACAGTCAAACATGTTCCTTATGTTGTGTGCAGCTGGGCTACACCCCCCTGCACCAGGCCGCTCAGCAGGGACACACGGACATCGTCACTCTGCTGCTGAAGCACGGGGCCCAGCCCAATGAGACCACCACAGTAAGCACTCCCCAATGACCCCTAGTGGCCAAGCTTAGGGAGGCCTGTGAGAAAAAGGTGACATGAAGTACAGTGTCAGGCCATAGGCTTTCGTAAAAAAGTAAATTTTACTTTTGGATGATATCTAAAGGCTGAGTCACAGTTGCTTTTATCATGATTGCAAGAAAATGCTGTGATATTTATTGTCCCTTCCTAGTGTTGATATTTGACATTTTTTAAAGTTATGTACATCGATGAAAATCTGGGAACTTATGGCACCCCCTGCAGAGGGTGTTTAAATAAAGGTGAAAACAGATCGTAGTAGCTGTTTTAGTGATGGCAAATAATCCAAAGTTGTAGGATTTTTTATTTAAACAACTAAAATAAAAAGTATCACTAATGAAGAGATGTCCAAAACTTTTTAGAAACCACAATAAAGGATTTTGCTTTGACAGTGGACATAAAGACGAGGTATTACACTAGATGGGGAATTAGCTGTTAACACATAACATATGATCTAATATGTTATGTAAGGTGGGTTCAAATAGGGCCTGGGAGAGATCTCTTGATTACTCACACATGTATAAATCAGCCTTTAAACCTCTTCAGGCAGGCTTACCATGAGGGAACAATGTTATAACATGGTAGAAAGCTCCAAAAGTTGATTTTGCATCTCTTTAAACGATACTCTTGACCTGAACAAGTGCGACAGAGAAAAAGAGATATACTGGACATTGTCAGCCATACTAGAACAGAGTCTTGTCGTGTGCTTCAGAACGGGACGTCAGCTCTGGCCATCGCTAAACGCCTGGGCTACATCTCTGTCATCGACGTGCTCAAGCTGGTCACCGAGGAGAACGTGTCTATGGTCAGAACCACACATGTGTCAAGCGCAATGATAGACTTTACAGGTCACCTAATCTGTGTATGTGTGTGTATGTACAGTCTTCCACAGAAAAGCACCGGATGAGCTTCCCCGAGACAGTGGACGAGATCCTTGACGTGTCTGAGGATGAAGGTGAGTAACACAAACACAACCAGAGCTTTATGTGGGGCTAAATATTCTTCAGCGGCAACTGAGGGAAAAAGCTCAGTGTTCTGTAGGCATAGGTAGAATTATAGCACAGTTTTATACAGGAAATATAAGAAAACAACAAAAATGCTGCTACAACTTCTTCTAAACAGAGCTAAAGGATTAAATGAGTGAATTGGATTCTCTTTTACTTCATCCAGGAGGCCTATTTTACCTTCAGTTTTTCAAACAAAGTTCAGTTGACAAATGTTAAAGGAACCGTATGTAAGATTTTGATTTGAAGTCTCATAAACATGACCCAACCCTTGTCCTCAGACACAAGATGTTCAAATCAAATTAACTGATAACAGTTATAATGCTGATTTAGTCTCTAGTACAAAAACATGATGCACAAGTTGTTTATCTCATAATTTGGTGTTTTGATTTTCAAGCTTGAAATGATTATCCAATCAGAAAGCAGAATGAGCCTCACAAGTCTCATATTTGAGTTGCCAGTTCCCGTGCTGAAATCCAGTGAATCTGAATGGTCACTCCCTAAACCGTCATGAGTCAGTGCTAGTGCAGCCTCTGCAGCTCAGTGTTCTGGAGGTTCTGAGCTTTGACATGAGGCCTGGTTTGTCCATACACTGAGAATGAGATGTGTCCTCTACCTGCAGCTTAAGGCTCTGGAGACACAGGTTCAACTGTGATTTTTTTTATAACTGTACTTACATACAGTTCCTTTAGATCTTGTGAATCCCACCTGAGGCATTACACAGATTACACAGAGGGGTGGGTGAGTCCTGTGCATAGTTTCTATAGTTAGAACACATCTCAAACACTTTGAATGAATGTAGCAAATAATACCATTTAAATCTATTTTTCATTTTGTTTGACTTTTTCATAGGAATTGCACAGCTCACATTAGGTATGGCCTGACCTTCCGCATCCTTCAGTGTGTGGCTTCATTCCAACCTCACTCTGTCATTTTTGGTGGTTTATCACTGGCATGCCCCATACCAACATGGCACCCACAGCACCCATAGTGTAATTCCTTGTAACACATGTCTAACACCCATTGTGGCTGACTGCGGCGGGCTGGCTCCACTGTAGCGAGGTGTTGTTGTGATGTTGTGTAGTGCTGTGTCAAGCGTGGTGTCTCACAGTGAAGCTACTATCAGCTCATGGGCTGTGGCTGACTCAGATAGTAGCAGAGTCACTGGGAATGCTGAATGGCGTGTGGTGCTTTCTTTCTTGACTGTAGAATAGGCCTATGAGACTATTGCAAGGATTCCAGTGCAGCGTGGAAGTTCTGCAGGACTGCAAGTAGACTTGTACTGATGGGATAACAGTGTTTTCAGAATTGCTTATGAACACATGTTTATGAAAAGACTTGTTATAAAAACGGCTGAAATGTATTTGGAAATGTTTGGCAAACTAGATAAGCAAACCTGGTTAGTAAAGGTCTAGATTTTTTACATCTATTATGTCTTAAAATGTGAAACAAAAAAGGGAAGGTTTAAACGTTTTTCCTCACTTACCTTATCCATTCTGAGCATCCTAATCCTAATCCTTATTCACCACAATGAAGTGCTTTTCACACAGAGTTTGCCATCATGGTAATGCCAGCAACAACTAGATATAGTTATGCTAAGCATGCACTTTCTGATTATCAGACAATAAAAAGCTTTATAATTAGATGCATGGAGTACATAGTACACACTTATTTTGAGCTGCTTATATAATATATATATATATGTACTTGGGCAAGACACATTTTGTTTAAATACAAGTAAAAACAATCAGGTACAGGCCCTTCTTGTTATATAGTTACTAGTTTATATGTGGTTTAGTCTAAGTTTAGTCCTAATACCTTAGTCAGTGATTGTTTCAATCCTGATTTTGAAGTTTTATTTTCAAGCCCATCAGGCCCGCTGATTGTTGTTTGTGACAGTGGTATGTTTTTTATTTGTACAAGGACAGTGCACAACAGCACATTAACCAAGACAGAAGTCATTGCAAAGGATAATAGGATAATAGTCAGGATAGAGTGCTCATCCCATTTTTAGCGCTACATTTGATCTGTCACTAACATGCTGTTGTCTAACCCTCCCTGGTTAACGCTGTGTCCACTCTCTGCCCGCTGCTCTCACTCCTGACGTTGCATCTCTTTGGCATGTTGTTCTCTGAAGGCGAGGAGCCCGGGACTGAAGTGGCCAGGTACATGAAGACGGATGACACCAAAGACCATGATGACGATTTCCTCTCCCCCAAGAAATCACTGGAGTACGAGAGAGGGCTGGGCACAGCGTAAGGGGCACCAGGCGGGGCACCAGGCGGGCAGGCAGAGGCACCAGGCTGGGGGCACCGGGTGGGAAACTAGGCTGAGGCACACAGAAGCACCAGATGGGGGAACTGGCGGGGGCATAGGCGGGCTGGCGGAAGCAGCAGGCAAAGGCACCTGGCGCAGGCAGATGTGGGCAGGCGCAGGCAGATGTGGGCAGGCGCAGGCATCTGGTGGGGTTACCAGGCAGAGGAACTAGACGGGGAATTTAAGCTGAGGCACACAGAGGCAAAGTCTCACCAGGCAGGGGGATTACACGGGCAGGCACAGGCATTCAAACTAGATTGGCTGAGGGTGACACCATGGGTCACTGGGAGTACTAAAAATAAGGACAATTTGAATAAGGGTTGGTCAACCACCGGGAAAATTGGCTTCAGGCAAGGCAGCCATGGGAGGCACCAGACGGGGGCACAAAATGCTACCAGACATGGGATCGGGCACACAGTGAGGGCAGACTGTAGGCAGCTGTAGGGCACACATGATTGGGATAATGGAAGTAGTGGATACAACTTACCACCAAAGAGACAAGCCAGTATCAGTGTGTTCTGTGGGTGACTGATGTTTGATTTCCTCACAGGAACTACTCCCCGGCCCTGCCCAGGATTCCCCGCGTGTCTCCAGAGACCGTCCTCCTCAAAGAGCACGAGATGGAACAGGTACAAACTGCACAAAGCTCAGTCGGATTGGGTCATGGATGTTAAGAGAGTAAAAGTGCTGGAGTTTGCCTTCACTCAAAATATTCCAGCACTATAGTGGGATAAATGTGTGCATGAATAAGAAGGCAATATTTCATTGTGTAGTTTTTGGCTAATGATTTTCTACAGGTAGATTTCCCCAACTCATTCTGATCAAGGTTTCTAATCATAATATTATGCAGATTTCCTCCAGGTGCTTTGGTTTCTCTCACCACAATTTTCCTAGACTAGTGCTGAACAATATTGGAGGCTGTTTTATGCGATATGTCTGTCAAGCACTGTAATATTAGTGTTACTGCACTATTTAATATACAAAGAAATCATTTCAGTGTGCATGTGCATGCCTTGTCAAGTCAGACCAAAAAAGAACTTAACAAAACTAAAATGAAGGCTAATTAAAGAAATAAATACAATTTGTCTTTTGCATTTAAAAGCACATTTCTATTGTGAGATGGACAACCATGGTGTTATAGCTATATATTTATTTATTCAGCCTATATCGCAGTAGTTAGAAGGCCTGCTTTTGTGATATATAGTGCAGTCCTAGACCAGTGAATGATTCATCATGTATACTGTATGAATATGAAAGTGACGGCTGTGTTCTGTCCTACAGCAGCACACACCTCTCCCACTGCCGAAAGAGTACGACGAGGACTCCCTGATCCCCAGCAGCCCGGCCACAGAGACATCTGATAATGTCAGCCCTGTGGCCAGCCCCATACACACAGGGTCAGTCTCCAGAGCTCCACACTCCACTCCATGTGTCTATAGCCCCATTCACACATGCAGCCTGACCTGGGAATATACCTGTATTTTGCTAGAAGAGGGTCATGTGTGAACAAAGCCCAAACTGATTTCTATCCTGCATTCCCCGCAGTTTCTATCTGGCATTTTTTTTGCGTAAATACTGTGAATACGCAGGAAAGGGTAATGTGTGAATAAAGAAAAATGCAGTACTACATTTGTTTTTATGGTACCATAAAACTATTTTATGTTTTTTTTGGTGAGCTTAGTTTCTTGGTTATAACTTGGTTTCTTGGTTATTATCTTGGTTATGTGGTTACATTCCATTCTCGGTCAAATGCCAGGTTAAGTGTGAACAGAGCAGACCCAGCAATGTTCTGAGACCTATGTGTGAATGGGGGTCATTGCATTCTGTGGAAAGTCCTGGTCCTAATGGTGTGTGTGTGAGCAGGTTCCTGGTCAGCTTCATGGTGGACGCTCGTGGGGGTTCCATGCGTGGCAGCAGACACAACGGCCTGCGGGTCATCATCCCTCCTCGCACTTGTGCCGCACCCACCCGCATCACCTGTCGCCTGGTGAAACCACAGAAGCTCACCAGCCCCCCACCCCTGGTGGAGGGAGAGGGGCTGGCCAGCAGGATCATCTCTCTGGGCCCAGCCGGCATGCAGTTCTTAGGGTGAGATTTCTTCTTTCAGTTGTGAGCAAGTGCAGATGAAAGAGCAGTGGTAAATTTGGTGAAGCATCATTTCATCTTTGGATTTTTGTCTATAGGCTTGAAAAGAACACTAAAAGTACTTCAAATCCACTTTGTCTGTGGACTGAATGTGTGTTCTTGTGTCAGGCCGGTGATAGTGGAAATTCCTCACTTTGCTGCTCTGGGTCGGGGCGATCGAGAGCTGGTGGTGCTGCGGAGTGAAAATGGTTCTGTGTGGAAAGAGCACCGCAATCGCTATGGTGACGAGGTCCTGGAGACTATCCTCAATGGCATGGACGAGGGTACGCTAAAGCTACAGTTAACAGCTAGTCTTTCCCCATAAAAAACATAAATCAAGTCCATTTTCTAGTATCCCAAGGGCTGTTAGCATTTCATTTTGATATCTGTAGTTTACACACAGCTAAGTGTCCAGTGAATCCATAATCTGTTTGAAGGTAGTTTTTCATAGATCTCACGTCATCAATTAGTGTTGCCATATAAACAAGACCTAAGTCTCCTTCAAAATACTGCTGACAAGATCTGATGGTCTAAAAGGCTCCTTTGTCTTTTTAAACCTCATTATGATGTTTTCTGCAGCCCCAGTGCCACCAAAATAGTTCCTGACCTTTCCCTTGTGTTCTTCAGATCTGGAGAGCCAGGAGGAGTTAGGGAAGAAGAGAATCCGCCGCATCATCTCCACAGACTTCCCCTTGTACTTCGCTGTGGTGTCCCGCGTGCAGCAGGAGAGTGATCTCATTGGTCCGGAGGGTGGCTCTCTGACTAGTAAGCTTGTGCCGCAGGTCCAGGCCACATTCCCGGAGACGGCGGTGACCAAGCGGGTGCGGCTGGGGCTGCAGGTGAGGTGGGACGACCAGGGAGCAGACACGAGCTTTAGTGGCTGAATGAAGCACGCATGCTGGATGTCCTCCTCCTGGAATGACCCGCCCCTCCCCGTTTTCCTCAGTTCTTCTTCTGTTGGTTTTTAGTGGACCTTTTGCCTTGTATTTGACAGTGCATGAACCTGGCACCTTCATAAGACTCATCAGAACTTGTTTCCATCCAGCACTCCACGGTCCAGTTGTTGGTCTGTTTGTTTCAGTAGTGTGAGGCTTTAAATGTGGGAAAGAGCCGTCCAAGTACCTCACGCTTTAAGTTCAACAAGGAAACTAGAGTTTAGATCAGTCTCTTCATGGGGACTTAACCAGCTAACCCCATGTGATTCTTAGTTCAACTGTTTATTTTTAATCTGATATTTTACCAAAACCCGTGATTCCTTCAAAAACAATGTTGGATTCTAATGACCCTTAATTCTTTCAAAAGCAGAGCAGGCTACTGGACAGTGGAGTGCTTGGTCAAAACAAGGCGATTGTCAAACTGATATGATTCTGTATTCATCTTGTTTTTCAAATCCTCTGCACTTATTGTTTTTTTATTATATAGAGAGAGATGTATATTTATATGGAAATGAAATATGAATGTTTTATGTAGCAACATTGTTACCTGTTTATAGTTTTATGTGCTAGAAGACTGATCACTTTTGCACCAAAGACCCATGAAACTGATGCCTGATATCTACAGCAGCATGAATGACAATAGGTCATAATAAAGTGTCTGTATAACATTGTAACATATATATTGAATAGACAACTTTTTACATATAAATTTATATACATTAAGTTATATTTGATGTTTTTCCACATTATATTTGAATGACATGACTATTTAGTATAAAAGGATAAATATAATCAAGTGAACAAATAACAAGCCTTATAATATAATATGTAGACTAGAGCGGACCTAAAACTAGATAAGTAATTTTATCATTTATCTACTAACACTTGTAACATTATTGTGCCTTTTCTTCGCCCCTTTTACTTGATCTTGTGAGTCACACAAGAATTCCCGTAATAAAACCTTTAGTGCACAAATGGAAAATAAATAATAATAAATTAGTGGGAAACTCAGGCCTCCTCAGAGATGCCTCATTTTCTTAAGGGACCTGTATATAGTGGCCACTCATTTTAAAACAAATATACAACAAACACAACTTAACCTGCAGATAGAGACACATCCAAGTGTGCCTCATCCCCAGTATATGGACAGAACAGGCCTCAATTTCAGAACCTCCAGAATTCCTCCCTGAGCTGCAGAAACTGCACTAGCACTGACTCAGGATGGTGCAGGTCACAGAGAGGCTGTTTAGGTTTATGCACACTGGACTTCAGCATTGGAACTGGCAACTCAAATGAGTGACTCATACGAGGTTCATTCTGCTTTTCACATCAGCAAAGTTCAGATCAGCATTTGATCTGAAGAAATATACATGCAGTTGCTTTAATTTGATGGGAGACATGTTGTACAAAATTCACATTTTGGAGGTTTTACTTATTTACATAAATGTAAAAGTCCTCATCAAACATACTTGCAGTAGTCTGCGAGGGCCAGTGCTTAAGTGTCCTTGAATGAATGGGCAAAAAATTAATTGCAGAATGACTCCTTTAATGGTGTGCAGTCCTGGGGTTTCATCACATGTGCCTTTAAGTTCACTAGAGGCCTTTGTACTGGGGACTGTACAGGTTTGTACCACTGTGCCTTATGTCTGCGATATCACTTTGTATATTTGGATGTAACATGTTGATCATGTCCAATAAAAGGCATATGCATAAGTGATGCTGTTTGTGTTCCTATTGTCTTACATGAGCTTATGACAAACATCAGCTGAGAATCACGGCTCACAAACTAAAGGGCATATTCACAACCTCACTGAACTGTGTCTTTGGTAAATAAGACCTAAAAGATCACACACACACACACACACACACACACACGCGCACACACACAAACTGTTTGCTCTATAATGGAATTGTGTTCATCTTTTAATAGACAAAATAACCTATATGAACACGTATTTAGATTTTCACTTATTTTCCTTTAGAGTAATAGAAGAGGAATTTTGATTTTAGCAGGAGCTGCAAAACATATATATATGTATATATATTCCGGGATGAGGAAAGTTTCTCTTTCTCTTACTCTATATTTGAAAGTTTCGGTCTGATTTTGCCTAGGTATTGCCTACCCCCTTTTGCTTCTCAGCCCATAGTAATCTTTTCTTTTCCCTATGTTCAACATCCATTGCCATGCATGAGCCATAATGTTAATAATGTAGTGATGCTTCCACCCTCTGTCTGACTGGCTGGTGTATGCATTGCCTGACCCCGCCCACAGGCCCAGCCAGTGCCGGACGAACTGGTAGCCAAACTTCTGGGGAACCAGGCTAACTTCAGCCCGGTGGTGACTGTGGAGCCTCGCAGGAGGAAGTTCCACCGGCCCATCGGTCTACGCATCCCCCTGCCCCCCTCCTGGAGAGAGAGCCCCCGGGACTCTGGGGAGGGGGACACCACCAGTCTGAGACTGCTCTGCTCCGTCATAGGTACTTCTAAACCTCTCTTGGAATTCAAATCCCACATATCGTGTGTACTGTACACAAGTACAGAGTATACAAGGGTAATATAAGTCCAGTATACTTATGGTACATGGTAATACAACAACAACAACAACAACAACAACAGCAACAGCAAAACCAGAGAAATATCATTACTACCTTGAGGTATTGTATATCAAAAGTAATTCAAGCCCAATCAAAATACTGAACACGTTTTGTAAAAGCTCACCCAAGTCATTTTTATATTGAAATATTTATTAATTTGTTGCTATGCCAACTTGAAATGGTACTGTGGCACATCCCTGATCACATGGTGATCAGTGCAGTACTTTCCCAAGAAACTGAAACTGCAGTACTGGGGATGTTAAAGGGCAGACCAGAGGTGAACAATAGGCCAGTCTTAATTATATATCAGTTTTGCTAGAATTTCAGTGCAAGATAGAAAAGCTTGCAAACATACTCATTTGGATATTATTCCAATTTCAAGAACATCACCCATATGACTGTCTTTAAAACCTTTTCAATGCACCATTACTAGACAAAAGAGGGATTACGTTAAAGTCCAGGCCAGCAGCTGTTTTAGCCAGATATAAACAGCTACTTTTATCAGTGCATAAGCAGGCACACTGCTGTTGCCCTCTGCTGGGAAAATTGGCACTGTTTCTATATTTAGAAAATGTATTTTCTACAAATGGAGTCCGGTGTGTGCTATGTGCTCTCAGGGGGAACAGCTCCTGCACAGTGGGAGGACATCACAGGGACCACACGCCTCATCTATGCCAACGACTGTGCCAGCTTCACCACCAATGTGTCCGCACGGTAAGGACATCTGCCTGCTACACTCCATTGCCACTGAGACGAACACTCATTCAGATCACTGTGAAAATTATACAAGGATTCTTAAGCATTTGTAACTTAAAGCTAAGCAGGTTCTATGTGCCCTCCCCCTGTCCCCGTCAGGTTCTGGCTGGCAGACTGCCCCCGCACTGCTGAGGCAGTGTCCTTTGCTAACCTGCTGTACAAAGAGCTGTCGGCGGTACCGTACATGGCCAAGTTTGTAGTGTTTGCCAAGATGAATGAAATGCGTGAGGGTCGGCTACGCTGCTACTGTATGACCGATGACAAGATGGATAAGACCCTGGAGCAGCATGAAAACTTCAGTGAGGTGGCCCGCAGCAGGGACATAGAGGTAACTTCACTGAGATGGTCCTCAAAGAGACACAGAAGTAACTTTACTGAGGTGGTACAGAAAGTCTAGAAAGTGGGCATCAAACCAACCACTTCTAATCCACACAGGCACTAAACATACTGTCTGAGGACAGGTTACTATGGTCTGCCTGCTGTGTGTTGCAGGTGATGGAGGGGATGCCTCTTCATCTGGAGTGTTCTGGAAACCTGATTCCAGTGAGAAAGGCTACAGCTCAGCCGCGCTGCTTCAGCTTCCAGGCCTTCAGGGACAACCGGCTGCCCGTCTCTGTCAAGGTGAAGCACATACACACCTTTCTGTCACTTCATTGACTTTATATTTCTATGGTGATCCATCATGCTCCTTACCTGACCAGCCAGTTCCTTCAGCATCCTGTTAGAATCCAGAAGGGTATGGAATAGAGACCGATATACCAATTGCCCATATTTGCACTATTTAGGGTATCAGCGATCGGCCTTAAATCTCAAAGACAGGCAGATATTTTGTTTTGGTCAACCTGCTGCGTAAAAATACCTAAAATAATAAAGTTTGAACACTTGTTACTACAGTGCTCTTTTGAAGGTTTGTGGGGAAAGAGGGACTATGGGTGTAGTTTTAACTTACAACTTACATAACTAGAGGAAAATAATCAAAATCTGCCCTGCATATGGGCTCACCATATACAAAGAACTAAAACTGACTGAACAAACAAACCTTGGTGCGTCATCCTAACTTCTTTCTCATCTGATGCACAGGTTCGAGACAGCAGTAAAGAGCCTGCAGGCCTATTGTCTTTTTTGCGTAAAACCACAAAGTATGAGGACAGCCAACATGTCCTGTGTAACCTGAACATCACCATGCCTCCATGCATTAAGGTAAGCCTGCCTCAGCTAACACAGTCAACTAGAACCTGTAGCCTGAACCACTCACACCATGGGGCCTTTCTGTGCAGATGATGGGGAGTGAAGATCGCAGAAGAACCCTAACCCCCCTGGCTCTGAGGGAAAGATACAGCGCCCTGAATGAACCGGCCATGGGTACAAGTTTCTGCTGTTTAAAAACATACGAAATGTTAGGTCTTAACTGAGTGGTAACACTCTGTTGTTTGTGTGTACAGCCTCGATGAGCGCCATGGAGCGCACAGAGCTCAAGATGGCGGTGATCGCAGAGCAGCTGGGGCTGAGCTGGGCCGGTTAGCTTTACATTCCCAAATCACACATTCAGTCATGCATTGTTTTGTTGATCCGCAGAAAGACATTGGAAATATATTGAACTTGACAAAGAGGAAATATATTTTCTAGCATAAACTACTAGTCTGTCTCTCTCAATCTCTCTAAAGCTCAAAACACAAACAGCCCCCTTTGGTCCTTACCTGCCCTCGTAGTTTGTGTTTGTCTGATTGTCTAAGTCCTGGAAGTATTTTACAGGTTCTGTAATATTTTAAGTAAATAATAATAATAATACTAATACTA
>KN507286.1:6754-17908 GCA_000787155.1 Scartelaos histophorus
TGCTAAAAAAAAAAAAAAACAGGCTAAACTCGATTCGTAGATTTGAAGTTGAGGCCTACAGGTGAACACTTGACTCTCGGGGTGACAGACTTAACCAGCTGTCTCCCCCTCGCTACATGATAGATGATCCGTGTTCCAAAGGCGTCTCTCCACTCCAGAACATAGCGCCGTTTGGAGTGGAGGCTGCAGACTGCGCGAGGAGAGGAAATTACCACGGGCTAGATTTGATGTGTGAAGCGGGAGACGGATCCGCGGGGCTTTTGTTTCGATCGGGGCCGCTCGCTGTAATTGGCCAAACGGGCTTTAGCGGGCTAGCACGTTAGCCGCTGCAGACGGAGGCCGCGTCCTCGCACGGCGGTAATGCTCTATGACGTACGACGTATAAAAAAACCGCACTCTTCGATCTCGAGTGGCGCGCTGAGACGAGGTGTATGCCGATAAAAACATTTCAACGTTGACTTTGGTTTTGCGGTTTGGCATGGAGTGTGTTCTGGCAGCAGGTGGGCCCCTCTGGCGAGTTGGAATCCCAAACAGCTCATCTCAGTAAAACCAAATTATACAGGTTTGTTAGGTTAATTGCAAAGAGCCATTCTAATTCACCGAGTTAACATGTTGGGCTGTTATTGGTCAATGTTTAGTGGAGTGGAAACTGGGGACAAATGGCGCGCTTGCTTACTTGACTTGGAGGATATTGGTACTGATAACAAATAGGAAATGGTAGATTGGGTATCTGTTCAGCAATATCTCTTGAGCTGATATGGTGTAATTAAATGTAATTCTGGTCAATGTTGGCCCAGAATGTCTCATACTGTTCTTTATTTTTATTTTTAAATTGCTGTTTTGTAGTTACCGTATTTTTGGGACTATAAGGTGCATCTAAAATCATGACATTTTCTCAAAACTCCACAGTGGCCTTATAATCCAGTGGCCTTATGTATGACCTTTGGTTGTGTTTAACCTCAAACCGATTTGATGTTGTCCACATTAGTCTAATAAGGTATTAGTGGGCGAGTCAGGAGAAGTAATATGTTGGCGACATATAGGGCGACTGTGCAACATACCGGTAGTTCTGCCGTGTGCTGTACAAGGACCCAAAATGCACCTGTTAAGAGACATGCACCATGCAGATTTCAGGTTTTGTATTTTAGTGTTAAAACTGAACAATGTTGAGAGGGATCCGGGCATGTTTGATGCCCAAATCACCAACTGTTAAACTTGTATTTTTGTGTTAGCTACAACTGAGAGTTATTGTACATGACCTGAATAAAGTTTGATTTATCCGACACACGTTTTCTTTCACTTATTGCGCCTTAATGCCTAATGTGCCTTATGTAACACAACTGACATATTATTTGATACTGCGCCTTATAATCCGGTGCACTTTATAGCCCGAAAAATATGGCACTTGCAGATTGAAGGCCCTAAACTACACATCTTATAATGATGTTAGCTCCTCAAAAACATACCTAGAGTTTTGCATCATTCACCCATGTTTGAGTAGCCCTTTTGTATAGTCTTTCTACATCTCCAAAGCTCAAAATTCTCTGTTCCACCTTGTGATGTCATAAAGCAGTAGTTTTCAAGTTAAAAGTCACATTTTACCTTTTATTCAGGAGCTTGGCAGTTCCAGTGTTGAAAATTTCTAAATAATTCTAGTAAAAATGTGTGGAGTATCATCACATAACATCACAAGGTGTAAGTGTTTTCTGTTTTTCTGTTTCTGCAGGATGTGTGTGTTAAACATGTGTGGATGAAACAAAACACAAATGCAGGTATAAGGAAATTACATTATAATATAGATCAGAACATAGTGTAGTATGGGCCCTTTAAATAACAGTTGCGCAACTAATTTGGTTCAGTTTTGTCAGATGCATAAGGGTCTTGAAACTGAGAAATTAAACGTGCATTGGACTTCTAATCTTTATTGATTAGGATTGATTAGGCAGCCATAGGATTAATACACCATAATGTGCTGTTGCAGTGGTTAAACTGCTTTTTACATGTCATTGAATAATTTATTTAGTACCAAAAATGTCCCTGTTGATTTCTTTGACATTTCCCAAAGTGTTTTTAACTATATGGTACATTTAGTTCTAAAACAAACCGTGTGGTCCCCGTCACAGCACATCATTTTTAAGGCGTTGGACTTGATTGCACTGATGCTAATCTTATTTCAAACCACAAACGCTAAAATAATAACCGTCTTCAAAATCAATTCCCGGAGCTGCACTCAGCCCACTTGTCATTTGCGGAGACGCCCTGATGAGTGGCGCACATCGCCTGTTGAAAATATAATCCCATAACTGGCTTTGCATTGCTATCACAAAGAGACAAGTTCAGAATTCTACTAAGCGGAGGATGGAAATAAGACTATTACACAGTTTTACAGTGATCAGCATCCTATAGATTGATCCTATAGAAGCATTTGTCAGGTCGTCAATGGAGGAATATCTCATTTCTTTTCTTTTCGCGCCTTCGTCATCTGTTTTCATTAAGAGCCGCTCTCACCTCTACATCCTCTTCCATGTCTCGTAGCCTGCGTTCTCCACACTTACGCAGTGGTAATATCCCAGCCCCGGGCCATATCTGCTGAGTCGCCATTTCCTACACTCTTCTCCCGCTATCTCCTCCTTCTTTATCCCTTCTTCTTCTTCTTCTTCTCCTCTCCTCTACGCTCTCCCAATCCCTACAGAATTCCCAAAGCTTGATTCAATTCCAAGCTCCCATCTTTCCACTTTCCCTTTCCGCATCCGTGCCTCTGCCCGTAGTCCGATGCAGTAACTCCGTAGTGCTAAAATTAGATGGCGTCTTGGGTTATTAACACCCCTGTACTGGGCAGGCCCTGGCCATGCTCCAGCACAGCACACTGCCTACGAGGGACAGGGGAGGTGCAGCTCAGCCTGCTTCATTTGGCTAACACTCCAGCTAATTCAAGTTAACCCTATTTCTCCACACCACTGTCACTCCATTACTGTAATCGCTGCGTTGCCATTTGATCTATAAGCGTCTTAGGTCAACACGGGATGAGAAGTCATACATTTTTCAGTAATGCAACAGTCGATGCAACAAAGGGTATTCAAAGCTAATGCTCATTGTTTTATTATTTAAAGTAGGATTCTTATTATAGACCGAGTGGTATTTTAGCACATATAAAAATGCCATTTTGAGATGCTTAAGAATAACAATACTGCAGTGACTGGCAAGCATGATTTACATAGGCCACTGCTCATTATCAGAGATTATTTTATGCAAATGGATCCTAAAGGAGGTTGCGGGTTGAATCATCGGGTGAATCACTTCTCCAAATGAAGTTTGGATGTCCTCCCTTTTCTGTGGCTTTCCTCTGATGTTCTTCATTTGTCCAAACACAAACATTTGTGAATTGAGCTGAGCTAATACTGGACTGCTGAAATGATTCCACTTGTGATGCAACTTTTGGGAACCTTCTAACCATGACTTAATCTGGCAACATGATTTTTCATGATATCTTCTGAGTTGACAAACCTGTTGCAATTGCCACCAGTGTTTTAAACCAATCACAACACAACAGCAACATTGGAAAAGAAGCCAAAAGTGAAGCTCAAAATGAAGCAACACAAACATGGACATACTTCAGGTGGTAGATTTGTTCACCTACTTTCACAGAAATGTGGACTATTTTATTTTAGGTATAGGTATAGATACACACATCACTGGTGCAAGGCTACTACAGTGAACATAGTGAGACAGTCTGCACACTTACTCCCAAACGGCACTTAATGGATGACAGCTATTTTGTTTTTGAAATAAATATGCAGAGGGAAGTGCTTTGTGCTTTTGTGAAGGGGAAAGATGTCTGTGCTTTTCTCCCAACTTGTTGTGAAGCTTCGCCCGATCAGCTTCAAATAGCTGTCAGGGGCTTCTGCCTTTTCCCAACCACTTACACTGGGAGCCATTCCACATGGGTAAATACAGTATGTACAAAACTGTTTAGTACTACACAGAAGTCTGCCATGAGCCAGGTTAACCACACCTATATCTGCTATGACCAAACTGTGCCTATACATTGGCTGATCTTTAACTGATACAATCTACTGCATTACTTCTGTTTCCTTCTTTTGGACTACTTCCCTTTACGCTGCATTACACACACAAACAGCAGTTCAATACATTCTCCACGTACACTCTAAACATTTATAGGCCCAGGCAGCATTTGAAGATTTCACCTGCTCAATCCTGTGGCACCGCTCATTTGTTAGCGCGACGTGCCCAACAGCAAACATTGAACTGTGCACCTCGGCAAATGGCCATTATCACGAATGTCATCACCGTGAATCTCGGGGACAGGGACCATAATGGATCCCGGGATTGTGGGTGTGGGGCTTTCCTGGGTTTTAACTCTGCTCACACACGTAGTTAAACTGTTTGCCTCCACAATAAATCAAACACGTCAGGGGGGAGTATTTATACGGCGACTGCATTAAACAAATGAATCTTGTGTGCATGCAACTTCTTCTCCAGCGCATTATAGCCGTGTTATTGTGTGGCCGGGATTAAAATATGCAGATATTCAGGAGGGACGGGGGGGTGGGGCCTGCCTGCTTGTGTCATTGATGGATTTGCCTCCACCTGAATGCCTGAGCGGAGGGAGGTGAGACGGAGCAGAAACAAACAAATTAGCACAGAGAAGTCATGAGGGTCTGTTTAGCACGACAATGTGCAAATCTCCAAAGCTCAGAGGGCAAAGAGGTGCTTTTAGCTTAGCGGCTATCCAGGCACAACTGGTGCTAGATAGGTGACTACTGGAGGTCTATCTATTTATGTCCAAATTTAATGACTAGTAGGGACTTTAATGTGTAAAGCTGCACAAGGAAATACTAAATATACAGTTGTAGGTAATAGTAAGTAATAGGGCTGCAACAATGGATAAGATGGGGCATGATTTGAACTACACAACTTCAAAAACATGCAGAAAGATCACAAAAAATGCAAAAAAATTTAATGAATAATGTTCTTTATTTGTAATATAAATGAGCATATTTCCACTTTTTAATGTGGTTAAAAATTTATTAAAACTATTTCAATTTGCAATGGAAATGATTATTTGACTATAGTTGAATAACTGTAATGGAGGCATACATTTTACTCCAATGTAGCCAAACTATTTACATTTTAGATCCAACCAAATAATAATTAGATTTTAAATACAGCATAGATTGATTTATTGATAGTTTACTTTCACTAAACTAGTGTATGATCTGCTTTTCTAGTCTCTGCAACTAATATATTTGTTTCTTCCTCTGTCCTTTCATGATGTGTCTTCTGTATAAATTGAACATTGGTAACACCAATTCAAACATAAACCCTGTAACCATAAATATACTGAAGTTTAGGAATAGTGTTATTTTTACAGGATTATCATAAACTGACTAATATAATTAAAGTAGGCTGCAGAGCTCTACCTAAACAGGTAGCAGTGGTTTGTGGCTGCAGGAGCCTCTGTAGGAATGAAGTCTTCCCTGAGCGGTGCACAGAGATGATGTAAACAGCCCGGGGCATTACTCCAGACTGTGGGTTATGGTGAGAGGGGCTCTGGTGATGGAGGTCAAGGGGAGGCTGTAGGAATATGATCATCTCTATTCAGATGCACTGTACAAGAATATGAGCATGTTGGGTCTGGTTAAGTTAGTGGTTGGTTTAGCTCAATTCCAGGCAATAAAACAAGGATTTTAGCCAACATTTGTGAAAAAAATAATAATAAAAATAAATAAATAAACACTTACACACACACACACACACACGCCTATATATAGTATATTAAATTAGTAGGAAGTAAGTAGTAAGCAGTGGTTTAACAAAGAAATATTGTTGTTAAAATGTATTTTGTTGATATATACCACAGGATACCATGTGCAGTATATCGATTATTGCATGAATCGCCAAATTGTGATTAATATTGTAATGTGTGTGTTAATATTGTATCATGAACCACAAGCAATGCTGTAACTTCAAAGTTTATGGGTTCAATGAGGCGTTTGTATTCATAAAGCAAATAATATAGTGACAAAGACATTTTTTGCTGTAGAATCACGTAATTTTTGGTTGAAATTCTTAAAATTTTTCAGAATTTTATGGCGTATGAAATGAATTACCAACGGTGATGAAGGTTTTGTTGTGTGATCATTCTGAAACCAATGGAGCATTTCTATTTCATCTCTTCTGTCATTAGGCCAGTGCAAAGAAGAAGTGCTATTAAACCTCCAGGAAAAATGGTGCTATTATTGCGTGTGCCATATGCTCAACAGACCAACAGTGCATGAATGTCATCACGTAAACTTCATATCAGAGTCAAAGCCTGTGATTTGCTCCTTCAGGTCTGTTGTATGTGTCCTGTGTTCAGTATAGAGCACATCTCCTGCTGCCTCAGTCCAGTGCAGCTCTCTGTATTAGCCCCGCCCTCTTCCATCCTCTTTCTCTCGCCCCTTTCTCTGTCTTTACCCCTGACCGACTCTCCCCTCTCCCTCCCTCACCTGCCCATTTCTATCTCCCTGCATTTCCTCACTCTAACTCCCCTTCCCTCTTTCTTTTTTCCATCTGTCTCCCTCACTTATCTGCCCCTATCCATCTCTCTCTCTCCATCTTTCCCCTTTTTCTCTCTCTCTCTACATCCCTTTCTTCTCTCTCTCTTCCTTAATTTACTCTTTCCATCTCTCTTCCCCTTCCTTACTCTTCCCTTTTTCGCTTCCTCACTTTCTTTCCATCTCGCCTCCCGTCTTCTTATATTTTCGCTCTTTCTCTTTCTCTCCCTCCTCCCATAACGCTCTTTATCACACTTCTCTTTCTCTTTCTCTCATTAATTTCTCTCTCTTTCGTTCTCTACCTCCCTCCTCTCTCTTTTCCTCCTCTCTCTCTGGCTCTGTGATGTACGACGAGTGTGGCTGGAGCTCAGACGTCACCGGGAGCCTGACGTCACGGCAGTAGCTCACAGGCTCGCTCGTGCTTCTGGCGTTTTCTCTCGGGGGTTTTATCTTTTTCTCTTCATCCTCCATTAATCAGCTCTTTCCTCTCCACTTTTCTTTCCTTGTCTGCAGCGAAATGTAACCGAGCACTGGTCAAACTAACTCGCGATGCAGCTCTCCACAGAACAAACATTTGATTTTAGCTACACGGCTCTGCACATCCTTGATCTGCTCTGTGCAATGATTAATTAACAAAACCGACTATGTATTCAAATAAGAATAAGAATCTTTAGTGAAAAAAGGTAGATTAAATTGTCCTTTTACTCCCAACTCAATATAATCTATAAATCTGTACAAACCTGTATCTACCTTGTATCAATATTGATCTATATTAATCTATTAATCTATATTAATCTATTAATCTATATTAATCTATCTATATTAATCTATCTATTGATCTATATTAAGAACAAACGTAAGACTACAGGTTAAAGTTTAAAGCAATATTATAATGTGGTGTCAAAATTGAGTCTGCCATTTTGGAAGACTTAAAACTGTTTAAAAGTTTGTATCTTTTGCAAACCAGAATCCACTTTTGTGCCCGTCCCGAAGTGACTTATAAAAGATTCCAGATGAAACAGAAAATGTGGTCTCAGACTGAATTATCAACAGCTTTGTCTTGCGAGGGGCTCAGAGCAGTTTTATGTGAGGCGACAGGACTGGAGGGTGACCCAGTTTCGCCTGTGCGTCGCTCTCTCGCCGACTTCTCGTCTCTTCTCGTCTTGTTTAATGCAGCCTGTGGTCAGTATGTGCAGACCCCTCACAGACCCCTGCATGGGACAGAGCACAGAGAAAAGACTGAGAAGGCACTTTTCAGCAACTCTGAGACGTCTCCCACTGAGGATGTCCCATGTGCTAGAGCTCAAGTACGTCTGAGAGTGTAAGAGGTCACTGGGATTTATTTTAGGGAGTCATTTTAGTTTAGGAGAGTTTGGGGTGGCTGGGACCAAATGGTATTTAAAAAAATCAGTGGCCTCATATGTTATATTTTATATTATTTTTTACATTTTACCTTTTAATGTTGACTTTAGTTAATGCATAACTGTAAAAGTGATAGTAGGACTAGCAGTATAAGGAGCTGCAAGCTAGTTGCAGTAGAATATATTCTATTAAATATCAGGTAATAGTTTCCGTTAGTATATTATTAGTAGTTGGATTTCCAGAAACACTGGGTCATTTCTGTGGAGTCTGTCCTCTGCTTGTCTATGTAGATGGCTTTGCTTTACCTGGAAAGTTTCTCAGTACGGCATTAAACTCAATCTGTCTCCTTGGAGACCAGTCACTCCACTAGGCCAATTTATAAGTCAGATACGTGGAGAGGCTCACTACGTGCTCACTAGGGGTGTAAGAAAAGATTGATTTGGTGATATATTGTGATAATTCACTGCACAATCCTTGAATCGATTCAAAATGGATCCGAATTTATTTTTTTTTCATTCACTCTTCTCATGATTTACAAAATTAATAAATTGTGTTTCATACATTTTGTTGTATGAAACACCTTGTGAAGGTGTAGTTGACTGTATTAGTAAAAGTCATTATTGATAAATCACAATATATCTTCCATTGTTTTAGTATCAGGATATATTATGATATATCGAATCGTGACGTGCATATCACGATATGTATCGTATCGCCAGACTCAAGGCAATGCCCACCCCTAAACCTCACTCATATACAGAATACATATTTGTATATTATTTGTATATGCACATTAGTGTATATTACGGCTACAAAAACATGTATAATTGAATAAATGTGAGATGGATACATTAACTGCCAAAAATAAACCCCCCTTGACAAAAAAAGTCACACAATGCTTGTTTTAACAATAGTACATATAAATTTGCTGCTTTAGACTTCCCTCCTTCCCCTGATAAGAACTTTTCCTTCCTCTAAATGTATTTAAACTCTGCGAGGAGCCGATCATTTGAAAACAACCCTGCAGAAATTGAAATGATGTTATTTCTTGTTGTGGCGTGAAATCGAGCCAATGACACAGCGCCGGGAGGAAATGTGAATTTGGGAAAGACGTATTTGAGCGAGCGGTAAGTGTCTGCACAGAGCCCCGCAGTTCACCAAGACAAATGTAACACTTACACGCTCGGGATGTGCACTTAATAACATCACATAGTGGCAATGACAATGGCAGGTTGAAATGACAGAAATGTGATGGGCCTAATTCACTTGTGGTGCGGTTTGGTCACTGTGCTCCGAGATACTGGAGCTGAAGTACTTTTAAATTAGGCCTCAGACTTTAATATTGATTACAGTTAGACCGGTCACGATATAAAATTTTGATGTGCGTTGTATTAAAGGTGAATTCTGTAACTTTTCTGAGTGAAAGACTGTCCGATCACCTGCTTCCCAATGGTGTTTCTCTCTCTCAAATAGTATTTTTATTTATTTTTCTGGGAGAATTTCTATAATTTCAAGATTAAACCGAAGATATGATCCAGCTCCATTATGTCAGTATTGTTAAAATGCAGTTTTTTCTTGTAATACACTGAGTTCTTGGGTCTAGTCACATAAATAATCAGCATTTGCAATTTAATCAATATAATGATCATATCTAACCCCCCATCTTAGAGTATAACATCGTCATATTCTTGTATCTGAAAACCACCCCAACCATTCTTGATTCCGAGCATTTGTGTGACTTTTATTTAGCCGTAAAAAGCCAAGAACACTTTTGACTAGCACCACTCCGCTCTGCTTCTGGAGGTCACAGTCGGCTGCAGACCTAACAAGCCGCTCTGAATAAATACATGGAAAATAAAACGGCAACACCGAAATCCAAATTTGGTTATGCATATTTTTGACGTTAGAAAACCGCCGTACACGACCTTCATCGAATTGTTTCATCGCAGACTTTGACCCTCATTGACCAGCATCTCCGTCACGCCTGCATAGTACTTATACTACCAAAGGAGCTGGAGGATGGTGGGAGGTCAAGTGAAAAGACGAGCGGGTTTATGTGTCCTCAAATGGTACTAGTGACTCAGCAGTATTTTACAAGTGTCTACTGAAGTAAAGAAAGATGCACAATACTCTGCAAGTACCAAAATCAAATCCCTATAGAAATTCTAGGGTAATGGTACAATTTGTATACTGATAAGTACCAAAAATAGTATTTATAATGAAAAAAAAGCTCAAATATGGACTTGAATAGATTTAAAATGATTAATCCATGGCAAAACTACTGGATTATGATGTATTATTATTAGAAATGCACTGATCAAATACTGGTAGATCAAATATTGAGCAAAATGATGAAAAATTAGCTATTGGTTTCAAAATATTGCTTCAGTCAAGATCCTGATTAGACATATACATTGCTATATTATTCATATTTAATTGCCATAATTGCACAGAAACTCTCAAAAGTTTGAACCTATTTTTATATAACGTTATTCTGTGGGATAAATAACAGCTGCATAATGCATTTGGATCAGTTTTGTCTTTTTTTATTGTTGTTTTAAGGAAATAAGTGCTGTTTTCAGTATCAAAACTTTTATTATAACTGAAAAAGCTGGAGCAGTGCATTCCTTTTTGTTTCGTTACATCATTGCTTTAATAAAGTTTGAAATGTTAGTACCTTGACAACAACAGATAGTATTATATACATAGGCCCACATTTGACTGAAGATTTCCCTGGTTGAAAAGTTGTGATTGTGCCGTTCCAAAGCACGGGCGATGTTCTAGCAGGAGTTAAAATGGACCACAAAGCACTATAATACTCCCCGCAGGGACCCACCTCTATCCTGCTGCAGAGGAAAGGTGCTGCTAAAATACCCAAGTGTACCTCCGTTCCTTGTCAGTACCACTTTGTTTTGTGGCCTCGCTCTGACACCTGCCCACAGAGTATTTTAAAGTAAATTTGGTTGTGCTGACTCAGGTGGCGCGTCACACGGGGGATGCTAATGACGGCGGCGGCTTTAGAATGTGCCCCGGGCTCGGTTTGGCTGGGATCCTCTGGTCAGGGGCGTGAGGAGCAGAGAACTATCCTGTAATTGCCTGTCCAGTCTGGGAAAAGCTAAACCCAATTCACCTGAGGCCCTGAGATCGGCTTACGCAGAGGAGAGGCGGGGCTATCCGACACGCCGCGCTCTGATTGGCTTAATGCGTCGTGTTGTTTAAAGCTGATATGAGGTGT
>KN507301.1:1320-11715 GCA_000787155.1 Scartelaos histophorus
CGTTATTAGACTAATGTGGACAACATCAAATCGGTTGGAGGTTAAACACAACCAAAGGTCACACATAAGGCCACTGGATTATAAGGCCACTGTGGATTTATGAGAAAATGTCATGATTTTAGATGCGCCTTTAGTGTGAAACATACGGTACCTGTCCCAGCGTGCACTCCAGCTGCCCCAGGAAGTCTGCGTCCACCAGGCTGGAGGTTTCATTGTCGATATCGTAGACCTCAAACTTCAGCTTCTGCACCATCTCAAAGTAATAATCCACCATAAAGCTTTTGGAGAACTGAGGGTTCAGACAATTCATGATTTTTTCCGTTCGGCCGATCTGAAAAACACAAAACAAACACATCAAGTAAAACTGTGCCGTGAATCCAATTTTCCAAACTCGTATAGAAGAGTTGAAACAAGTTTATTTTGGGATATTTTTATAGAAATAAATATATTTATTTGATTTTTTAATATAGAGATTGTAGAACATCTGAATATATAGCTTATTTTGGATATATTTATGTTTTTCTACACCTTATTTCATGTTCAAAGTGTATTTTTTTGGTTTTTTTTTTGTTTTATACATCGCAAAACTGCTCTAAGGTCCATTTCTTTAGGCAAGGCAAGTTTATTTGTATAGCACAGTTCGTACACAAACTAATTCAAAGTGCTTCACAGGATAAAATCACAACAGAATAAAAACAATCACAGAGTAAAATCACAAAACATAAATCAACATCTTAAAACTCACTTATTTGTAGCTTGTATTTATTGTCAATTTGAAAGTTTTGCGTAAATTATCAATGACAAAGTGGATTTTTTGTGTTTGTTTTTTTTTTCAGAGAGAGAAATGCAGAATAAATGCATCACGTAACAAAAAAATAAAAAATAAAAAATCAGAATTGACCAAAATAATCGTAGAATTTTCGACCCAAAAAAATAAATAATAAATAAATAATTAAAGAGAAAATAAGTAAATAATTTTTTTTTCATCATGGAGCAGCCTGAACATAAAGTAATTTTCTTTTAAAATCCAAAGTTAAGTCATGTCTAATTAAGTGGAACTTTCTTTCCTGGACATGGACAGACTTTACAACCCCGGTCTGATCCCTCCACTGCGGAACATTACAGCCAGAGGAACAACGTTTCCATGGTAACGAGCGGAAGGAGGTCGAGGAGGCAGAAAGTGCAGTACGATTCATGATTAAAATGCCGTTTATTTTAGTCCCTACGGTGACAAAGTGAAATAAATGTTCAGCAATAATAAATAAAACACCTTTACATCAGCGACTATAAATATCTGATGGTCAAATTACAACAAACCACATGAATCATCAAAGGGATTTAGGCTTCAGAGGAAAAGTGACTCATGTTCACCTGATCTCCACTTTACACCAAAGCAAACAGAGTCATTCACACCAAAATCCTGCCTCCAAACTATATTTTCTATTTCGGATGCACAGATTTTTTACTCCAATAAGAAATTCAGTTCATTTTAAACACATCGGATTTAAATATGAACGAAACTAATACAAGGATCTCATGTATTTCAGAATTTGTATTGTGTTTTATTTGGAATTTTGAGCAGTTATAATAAAATAATGTAAAGTAAAGTTATAATCTTTGTGTATTTTTCTATATATAACGATTTAAACCCATCAGTGTTTTCATCGTATGTGAGTAAATCATCAAAAACGTGCCTCATTTTGCCTCAGAATTCATTGAACATTCTGGTGGCCTCGTGATGCTATCGTGAGGCACTGCTCTGTCTGAAGGTCTGTAGCTAAACTATAATTTTAAAATGAGTTTTGTTTAACACAGTCTGACCCTAAAGGACTAAAGAACTTGGCTGGAATGATTTTCTTGTACGTTTTAAAGGTGGATTTCCCGACTTTTCTAGTGGAGAGTGCGTCAGCCCGTCTCTATGGAGAATGTTCCACACTAGAGCTTAAATATTCACATTAAGAGTTTCTGTATTTTTGAGAAATAGAATCTCCCGTAATGAACAAATGCTGGACAGATGTGTTTAATGTCACTCCACTCCAGGCAATAAAGCAATAAAATCTCCATGGAGACGAGCAGGTGATGGATCCTCCACCTTTAAGACCATCTAAAGACTGAATTGGCAGTTTTTTACTATAGTGTGTATTGTATCACCATGGTAACTGCTGAACTGCTTTCATCATAGACACACAGGCAGAACCCCCCTGCAGTGTGTCTATAGACTTACACTACAGGATTTGTCTTAAACTATTTTTAAAGTTTTGACAGAAAGTGCAGACCACAGACATGAGGAGAAGACTTTAAATCTGCGCTCATAAAGTCTGCAGACGACAGGATGTAAAGTTGCGAGTGCGATCCCGTCGGCTGTTTCCTGTTTAGAGTAAAACCACTCGCTCAGTGGATCAGAACTCTGCACTTCCAGTTCAGATACGAGTCAAAACTGTGTTATTACTTGTGAAATGTGGTGCAATACTTCAGATACGTGATTTTTAAAGCATAAAACTTGACAAATGATGAGAAATGATGACAAATGACACAGGAAGTAGAGTCAGTGTTGCTAACTGCAGCTGTGTGGACGCAAACAGACACTTGTGAGCGTCTTCTTTAGCCTTTTTACTATTAAATAAAGCCTCAAACTGGATGCAAAGCGCAGTTTTGTGGCCTGGATGTCATTATTTGTGAACGACAATTTCTAGCGTTAATGTGGATGAGACGCTGCACTTTAATCTACCACTTTACGAAAGATGAGTAGTAAAGTCTTTATTTTCTCTTTTGTATTTTGCGTCTGTGTCCGCTCTGTTTTATCGTCTGTTATCATAGTGTTCCTGATGTTTGGTGGTTAAAATCAGACACTGACACACACACAACGGCTTCAAAATCGCACGCAAAGACACAAAGTCGGGTCACACTTCCCTAAACTCATGGAGAAGCAGCCAAAATCAGGCAAATTCTCTTGTAGTGTGTAGCAGCATTTGTAGCAGCCTTGAAAACTTGATTGAGGGGAAATGACTCTCACGCTGTAGCTCAAACATGACAGTAAAGTAGAAATGTTAATAATACGTTGATAGATTTGCTCACCTCGCACCATTGCTCCCCCGACGTGCTGACGTAGAGGACGCACAGCGGGTCGGACTTGGAGAAGGCGTCCATGTCCATCAGGTTTTCACACGAGACGCTCAGAGACACTTTAGTGACGCACGGAGCCGCCGCCGCCGCCGAGGCCTGTCCCACCGCAGCCATCGCGCCCTGTGACCCAGCAAACAAACAGACATTTAACATCACACACTTTTAATCTTTTGCATCTCCTCATCCAACTAAACTTACATAAAAACTCTTTAAAGGGGAATGTTAAGCAGAAACAAGAAGATCACAGATTTAACCAACATAAAATGATAAAGTCCTGAAACATTCAAAGGGCAATAAAAGATTCACGAGACATAAGCAAATGGATAACTTCACTGAGACGTTATTGCTTTGCCTGGAATATTACACAATCTGGCATTAAGCTTCTCCATGGAAACAAGAAGGTCAGATCTGCGGAGAGGCGAGCCAGAAATTTTATACGTAGAATCTTAAACTTTCTCGTTGGCCACAAATGTTATTAATGATTTTCAGATATGGTCATCTCAAAATATTACTTAAAAATCGATTTATATGGAATAATAATGTAATAATGAAATAAATTTAAGTAAAAAATGTGCATCTATGAAATTCATTTAACAAAAATGCTACAGAAATGACTAAATTTTTTTAAAAATGTGATCTAAAAAATGCAATCAGGGTTTGTATATTAAAAACTGGTCGCACAGAAAGCTCTTTACAAGCGTTATTAAAGGTGCATTGTGTAACTTTTCTGGTTTTATAGTCATGGAGCGGTTACAGGTCAGATCTGTGGAGAGGCGACCCTGCTTACAGTCAGAATGCCTGTTTTTTTTTTAGCTATTTTTGAGCTATAAAGCCATAAAATGTAAGATAGAGCTGTTTAATGTCACACTGCGGAGTATTCCAGCCTGAGAAATTACATATCCATGGAAACAAGCAGATAACAGACACCCAACCAAAAGTTACACAGTGGATCTTTAGTGATTTTGAAATAACTTGTGGTAATATTACTTAAAACTGGATTTAAACATGGCAACAATACGTCAAAAACTTGTATCTTTGGCATTTAACTGACAAAAGAGTTACAGCAGGATTTGATTATTGAAAATGTCCAGATGCATTTGGTTAAAAATTTTTTAAAAAAGGCAATTTTTATAGGTTTTCATGTTGATCACAATTAAATCCATGGATAATTCGTCTCTGTAGCGTTATTCAAATCAGTCTAATTTCTTTTAGTTCTTATTATTCCTCAAAATCTCGTAAAATTACCAAACCTAATGACTTCACATTCACAGAAACACGTCTAAATAAAAATCTCGGTCACTGTTTTCACCGGTTCTCAAACAGAAACAAAACCAACCCAAGGAAATGGAAAATGCCGGACCATTCTCCATTCTCCTTGGCACTGGTTTAGTATGAGCAGCAAGAGCAACTTATTTGAATAGATCCATGAGTAAGACACACCCACGGGCCTCTTAGCTCATGGAAAAGACTCAAACCAGAGAAGAAGAAGAAGAAGAAGTTTGGCCATTGGCGTCCCTTAAAGATGCATTGTGTAACTTTTCTGGTGGAGGATCCCTCAAATGTCCTGGAGATGTTCTTGTTTTGTCTTTAATGTTTCACACTATGACATTTTTTTATTAATGTTCATGGAATCCAACCAGAACAGGGTCAGATCTGTGGAGAGGCGACCCCCTCACAGCCACAGTGTTTGTTTTTCTAGGCATTTTTGCGCAATAAAACCACCACTGAATTGAGTAAATGCAAAGTAGAGCTGTTTAATGTCATATTGCGGAACATTCTAAGCAGAACAATGACATATCCATAGAAACAAGAAGCTGACAAAACCCTAAAAGTGAAATTACACATCTCACCTTTAAAATAAAACGTTTAAAAACAGAAATAGGTGAAAAAGGCGTGTTCCCACGTCTAACGGAGGGGGGGGCGGGTTTAGCGCAGAAGATTTGGTGCAGCGCTCAAATTAAGTCGTTTCCAGTCACTTTTACAATTTACCAAACCATAAAACTCCTTTAAAACTATTAGAAAATGGTTAAATTGTGCAGTAAAGCTATAAATTTCTACCGTCAAAGCTTTTAAACCCGTATTTTTGCTCGCGGCCACTCGACAACAGCCGTGTTTCCGTAAATTGTTATTAACTCGTAATAAACAGAATCACTTGCCTTAGAAACAAAAGTGAAGAGTTACAGAGTGTCTATAAATGTCGTTATTGGGGGTTTCTTACCTTGAAACAGCGGTGGATCTGTGAGAGAAGCGTGCGTAATAGTAATGTCCCGTTGGCACAGTGGACGCGCAGGAGGGCGGTGCCAGTGCGCTCGTTTGGATCACAGGGACAGTCAGCTTAAAGAGACAGAACAGCGCAGAAGACCCCGCCCCTGCTGGTTGGATGAGAGAAAAATAAAAGTCATGTGTATGTTGTATCTGCTTTTGTGAAACGGGGGATGAGGGTTTGGAACATTTTTTTATTTTTATGTGATTTTGCGCAACGATTTTGGTTTGATTTTCTGGCTTGGCTTGGGTGACCAGACCCTATTTATCCCAGTTATGAGCCCTGTCCCAGCAGATTTATCCAAAACCAGTCATTTGTCCCACTTTTATACAAAAAAGTCCCTATTTTTGACCAATCTGGCACCTGCCAACAGAAAAGAGAAGCACATATTGTCATTTGTTTAGGTAAAATACAAAAAAATGTTCTTAAAAACGACCAAAATACAAAGTAAATGTGGTTATACTGACTCACACGTTAGTCATAAATAGTCTCTGCGTAACAATGTTCTTTAAGTACACACAGTTTCACAATTTTATTTTTACCAACCACCAAAAAAACAGGGATTTTTATTTTGAAATTCTAGTCACTCTAGTCTTGGTTTCAGTCCAGGGGAATTCAGGTTGCTCCTCAAACCAAAAAAAAAAATAAAAATTTGGTCTATAAATAGATGATAAACGAATATGGCACCAATATTTTACGGTTTATTCACAAATGTTGTTTTAAGATTAAACCAAACACACTCGAATAATGACCTGAAACTTTTTTCTGTTTCATTGGGTCTGGTTCTCTCATGTTCTTTTCGAATTCTTTAAATTTATTCCTTTAAATTAGAGCTTTGAAATTTTATATGTGGATATGTTTTTATTCACTGTTGTATTTTTTTTACACATTTATTTTATTTTCATTTGAACTGTAAACTTTTATAAGGTGCCATTTTTGTTTGTATCTAAAAATCTGCAATAAAAATTAGAATCTGCTATTGCTGCAAAACCAATCAAACAAAACTAAAATGTAGAACTATTTATATTAATTATACTGTAGTTTTCTCGCCATGGGTTTCAGAATGATAAAGGTTTAGGAACAATGCAGATTAACATTTTAAAACAAAATATTCTAACCCCTGATAAGCCCTGAATAGCAT
This sequence comes from Scartelaos histophorus, assembly GCA_000787155.1. Classification (NCBI taxonomy): domain Eukaryota; kingdom Metazoa; phylum Chordata; class Actinopteri; order Gobiiformes; family Gobiidae; genus Scartelaos; species Scartelaos histophorus. The sequence continues at coordinate 7,848 of KN507301.1, forward strand.
TGCCTTTGTATGGACTTTGCTTTCGTGGGACATAAAGTTACACATTTAATGGGAAAAACCACAGAAACTTACCGAGACACAGGAAGAACTACAAACTTCACACAGTTTAGGATTTGAAGGATTCTTCTAAAGACAAAAGTGACATTTCTGTAGGTTAGAATTTGACAAAATAGTGCAATATATCTTTAATTCGAGAGCTGGTATTACAACACATATTTGTTGCTTTGGATTTGAGACGGTTTAAAGAGGATTAATGTAAAATGTGATTTTCAGTGTCACGTGAAATCTGGTTGCCACGCTGTAAAACGTTCAAAACTGCTGCAAATATCCTCATAGAATAGGTTAAGTTCACATGATATCGAAATATTGGAGAATCTGTATAGTTTAACATTCTGCTGGAGCACAAGTCAGAACTGGATAAAATTTGCCATTTAACTGTCATAATGAAGATTTGTTGACCTGGTTTATGGTTGTAGTATCACTGAAATTACTAGACCTATCCACATGAAACTGTCCAAAAAAACTGTAAAAAACTGTCCAAAAAAAAACGTTAACATCAACAAAGCTTCAGAAAGTTGTGTCATTATTGTGGACCTAAAACATAACAAATAATGATAAGATTCAACATGTACAGTAGATTTTCCATTTGTACATTTCATTCACGACCAGTAAATCTCCCACAGTTACATAGGCCTCCTGTCCTCTTACCAAATCAAATTATCAAACACATCATTTTGCAGGACTTCTCTATTCTTATAGTGTTAGTGGAAGTAAAAACCACAACAACAAAACCATTACGTCAATGATACTGTATTAATAGTAACTGCATATGGCAATACACATTTAATAACATTACACAGAGGAAGATATAAGACTATGAATAACGCACTAAAATGGTAAAAGTAAAAGTACAGTTATTAGTACATCTGCAGGTTTATTTTTTTAGAAAATGTGCATCATATTAAAGGTGCACTATGTAACTTTTCTGCTGGACGGTCCATCACCTGCTTGGCACTATTGCTTTACCTTAAATACTCCAAACTATAGCTTTAAATCCATCCATATTCACAGATACACGCGGCTGGCAGACTCTGAAAAGTTACATAATGTTTCTTTAATATGACAAACATTTTCTATAAAACACCTCCGATAAATTTACGATCAATGTTTCAGTATAAATATCATGGAGACGAGCAGGTAACGCCACCAGGCCGAGTTACAGGTCAGGTCATAGTAAGAATACATGTTGTTCAAGCGACTTTCTGAGCAATAAAAAAAGAAGAAATGCAAGACAGACAAGTTCAAACTGTGGAAGATTCCGGCGACATCTCCATGGAGACCGGCAGGGAGCGGACCATCCATCAGAAAAGTTACATGCAATATATAGACACATTTAAAGGCATCCGTCACCTTCTCGTTTCCATGGATACGTCATTGCTCTGCCTGGAATGTTCCGTAGTATGACAGGCGGCGTTCTGACTCTGAGCGGGGTCGCCTCTCCACAGATCTGACCTGTAGCTTGGTCTGGTTTGGTCTCCATGGAGATAGAAAGGTTTAATGCCGCACTGCGAAACATTCCAGACAAAGCAAGAACAGCCCCGTGGAGAAAAGCATTGACGGACCCTCCATTAGAAAAGATACACAGTGCAGCTTTAAGGCTTATACATACTTATCTTTCATAGGAGATGCGGTGGGTTAAAGAGCAGATAATGAGGTAGCGTATTTCAGTTAAACAGGAGGAGTTACAGTTTATAAAGGCTTGGGCTGGTTGAACACGTTTGGAGGTTTGAGTTTGTAGGAGTTGAAAAAAGACGTGACTTGATCTGGAAGCTCGGCCAAGACGCTCTGAGCCAACGCCACACTGTTTCCCTGCAAGAAATACACAAACATAAGAGTAAGATATTGTCATTTCTACTGGTGGAGGAGGACTTTTCAGATGCATTTCAGTTACTTTTCGTTCATTTGGATTGTGAAAGACAATTATTACTCTATTTTCAGATCTAATAATGTTTTTTCCTCTTCACAAATGCACCAGGAGTTGTACCGCTGTTGTAGGAGCCTAAATGTATCTCACCTCCTGGTCATAAGGTGGCGCTATGGACCTTATGTACCGGTGCCTGTTTTCAAGTAAAAGGAGCAGAAAATATAAGCCCGGTGCTTCTAGGTCAAGAGGTACACTGCAGTAGTAAGTTTGAGAAAATCTAATATCACACACAGTCGGTAGGCGAGTCCAGTGTTGGTTGTGTTTAGTTGTAATCGCTTCTTTCCAAACGTCTTCCTGGTTTGTGACATAACTAATTTGTGACACGATTAAATGTGGATTATGGTGTACAGGCTGTATTTTGGACCCAATTGCGGAGACATGAGTTGGAGAAGCCCTTAAAAGACTTGGCAGCCAGAGAAGAAGCTACTGGACCATCTTCTCCTCAAAGCTATTTAGCTTTTAAAATCCATATCAAGGCTCACAATTTTTAAGTTGGACTAAAGATCACAATTTAACTAATAAAATGTAATTTAAATGATAAAATCTATTTATCTGGAATATAAAATAGCTGGTTACATGTGTCACATATAATGCTCTTCTATTTCAGCCAGTCTTTTCAAAAAGGGCCCACTTGATTGTGATTCAAATAAAGTATATACCCGAAATTGTCTGAATGGCACAAACTGAACGATGTCTCTGGCGGCGACCTCGTGGTTTGCCGCTCGCAGGAGTCTGTCGTCGCTGTCCAGGAACTCCATGGCGCTGAAGTCGGCTCCGCCCACTCCCACGATGATGATGGACATGGGCAGACGAGAGGCGTTCACGATGGCACTGCGGGTCTGGTCCATGTCTGTGATCACCCCGTCAGTGATGATCAGGAGGACATAGTATTGCTGTGAAAGAGACGGGTACAGACCATAATGAATTTCCTTTGGGGTCAAGTCTATCCACTACAGGCTACAGTGATACGTCTATGTCTGTCTCTGTCTCTGTGTCTATTTACGTGTATGTCTATCGATCTATTCAGTTCGATTCAAATAACTTTGTTTGTCTCCAAGGGGCAATTAAAAGTCACCAAGAGCAGCAAACATTGATTCACATAGAAAAACACACAGAAACACAGTCTGCGCCTCATATCAGTGTGGAGAGCTGTCTCCTAACGGCCCCGTATTATATTATTTTGGATTTATGTTATAATGTTGCTTCCTCATCACAAACATACCTGGAGTTGTGTCAAAAGTGAGGCTGCCAATGCACAACACTCACGCAGGACTTTCATACTAGACAATGCAGGTGAACTGTCTTTCCTGAGGACACAATCAGTTTTTTGACGCTCCATGATATTCCCAGAGGTTTCCCATCCAAGTACTAACCAGACCCGGCCCTGCTCAGCTTCCGAGACATGACGAGATCAGGCTTTAAAAAGAGAGTCTGACTTTGGAGATGTAGACAGACTAATCATGCAGGATTCCTCAACCATGTGTGAATGAAACAAAACACAACTCCAGGTATGTTTTTGATGCGGTAATAACATCATAACATGGCTTAAAGCTCACAAGGGCCCATTTGGCCTAATATAGTTTGCCCAAATAGTCTGAGCAGGCGGGAGAGTGGAGAGAGCCTTGACACGGTTACAGATGATTCATCAGACGACTGCGGACCTGGACTCTGAAGCCAGTGTAATAACTGTACTCACTGATGCGGTGTTCTGTGTCAGAGCCTGTCGGGCGAAGCAGGACACGTGGTTTATGATCGGAGAGAAGTTTGTGGGACCCCAGAGTTTGAGCTGAGGGAGACACTGCTGATAGGCCGTCACCACACCCTCAATGCCTGAAATATACAACAACCACTACTTGTACTATCAAAAGTATTAAAATTACACTC
>KN507312.1:2435-18144 GCA_000787155.1 Scartelaos histophorus
GATTTCCTGTGTCAATGTAATTGCTCAAAAATGCACCTAATGTGCATAGTTGTAGTATAGTGTGTATAGTAATAGGAAGTTAAAACATATAAACACACAGGGTATGAAGTTTTATGGTGGTAATATTTAGAGGGAAGTGATCTTATTAGTTTTTCATTTTACAGAATTTTGCAACACCCAAGTTTAGCAAGAAAAGATTTAGGCAAAAACTGATATAATGTAATAAAATGGTGAAACAACTGACATATTACAATATCACTGGAGCCTCCTCATGATAATTCTTTTACTATATTTGCGATTAGGCAGATAACACTGTTTGTAGGAAAATTACATATAGAAAAATGGAGAGTTATGAACAATCAGAGTGTACAAATCTTTGGGGAATTCCCAGTACGGAAAGGCCACACAGTTCCCAAAAGCACTTATGAGTTTTTCCTGGCTGTACCTCTTATAGTTGCATCAGAAGCCCCTTGAGAATCTTTTACATCTAAAGAACACAGCAGCCCCTGGTACTTTTTCCATTTGAAAACAAGAATAGGCTTCTTGCACGGTGTAGCAGTGACTTCACATGATACAATAAAACGTAGAAATATATAGAAATAGTAGAGTAGAAGGGTATCAGGTGCTGTGGTATGCAGTGGGAGTAAGAGATCTCCCTGTGGTGATTATCAAATATTTAAGGAACAAAAGAATGGTGCTCTCCCTCTGAACAGCAGCTCAGAGGAGAGTCATAGACAAAACCAACAAAGGAGCAAAGACTCACAGCATTTTTCATTTTTACTTTGCAACATCTGAAATGAATAATTATGTTTTCATGTGTATTCAGCAATATTTAAGAATCTTAACCTAATGCAAACATTTGACAACACAGTTTGTTTGTTAAAGAGCCCCAAATGCACTGTTTTATAATCAATATTATAATGGAAGCAAAAACATCTGTTTTTTTTGTTTTATTTCATTCACGCATGTCAAACACACAGCCCCTGTATAATTAAGGTGAGTTATTTTGTCAAACAGAAAACACTCCACTTCCACTTTGTGATGTCATGATGTAATACAGTAAGTGCTCCACTGCTTTTTTAAACTCCATACATCTTCACTAGAATCATTTGGATAATTTCAGCCCTGGCATTGTCAATCTCTACTGAATTAAAGGTAAAAAGTAACTGTCAACTTGAAAATTACTGCTTCATGACAAGTTATGCGACTTATAATGGATTTTCAGTACCAAAAAGTAGGGGCTCCTGTCACAATATAGGACCTTTAAGTTGAACAAATAAATTGGCTTAAATTTAAATTTCTCTTCTCTTCATAAAGATAATTTATAGGCCTACATAGCAATCTCAGCATGATTTCTAGTGTTACCTATGACGTCATTCTGTATTTTTTTTCCTGCTGGGATATCACACTGACTTTTTGCGAGGTAATGATGACTTAATATCATCGTTTGATTGATTGACGTAGCACCTATACTTATTCCAACCATGCAGATTGTTGAAATGCAGGTTTAAAGTTTAAATGTTACCATCACGAATAGCTCTACAATTTAGCAAGTGTGTTGTAGCCAAAATGAACAGTAAACAAAAGGAGGAAGTGGCGCTCAGAGGCTGGTCAGGGGGGGACTTCCTGTTTGTGAGTAAATGTCCAAAAACAGAAGTCAGGGTCTGGCCTCCCACGACTCCATTGGTCAGAGCCACCAGGTCTGTCCGGCTGCGTCGCGCTGTCACCACACTGTGCATGTAACCAGGGGGGCACAATACAGGGAAGCAGGTGCAGATGGTGTTACTGAGACAAATCTTTGAGGTTTACATAAGACTGTCACAAAAGCACAACATTTACTGATACTAGAACTAGTTTCAAAACCAGATACTTTTTTGAACAGGTATCGCTAAAAATGCTAATAATAAGCGATAGAGCTTTTCCAGATGCTCATTGTTACTGTGCAGTTTTATACTATACATTCATTAATCAATCATTATCTCATCCAGCGTTCATACATAAAAAAGGAGGGTGAAGTGTCTTGCCCAAGAATGTAATGTTGTATACACATGCAGCAGATGTTTGGGGGGTGAATGCCTGCAACGAGTAATACATACTTTTAGATGCCTTTACAGAGACATATAACATGGAACATATAGAACATTTTATCTTGTCTTGTCATGTTCATGTACACCAAGAATTCCACAATGCACAGAGAAGGCTTTCAAGATACGATCTGATATTTGCTTTCAAGATACAATCTGAATGACAATGGCCGCACCCATGGCAACTGGAAATAAAATTGAATTTGTACAGGAACTAGGTGGGACAAGCTCTAACCACTTCTCCTACCATGACTTAACCAGACGAAATATTTCTAATCATTATGAGCAACAGTGATCTCCTTCCCAAAAGTGTGTTATACTACAGGAAAGCAGGGGCCAGTCTTTCCTGATAATGGACTACAGTAGGTTCCCCAATAGCCCTACAAACCCTTGTCTTAAATAAGATCAATGCAGCCACACCAGGATGCATTAATCTGTGCTAAGGAAATAATACCAGTGCAATACAATGGTCTATTTTCCTCCTCTCGGGAGTACTGAGTGTCCTTGGTGGATGTGAACTTGAGAACAAAGAACAAGATTTCACATTATGCACGAAAATGATCATGCAACTGAGGCTAAAAGGGTTTCAGATGCATGTAATTAACTGTGTGCTTAGATGCTGTCTAAAAAAAATCATTTTATATTTCAATTTAAAATGTAAAGAGTAAGTTGAAATATGCTGTACTTTTCAGGTCCACCACCTCCTTGTCTCCACAGATATGGATTTGCATTGTCTGGAAAATTCCTCTGTATGCGATTTGATGCCATCAGGCCAGATTACAGGTCAGTTCTGTGGAGAGATAACCCTACTCACAGAAGGAATATTAATTGAATAAAAGCAGATAAATAACCATTTTACAGTTCATTACAGAAGCTCACATAATTAATTCTTTTGATGTGTGTGTAGGTTATGGAGGCCACTGTGCCAAAGCTGGTTGTACTGATCCGATTATAAGCAGCTGTTTCTGTTTTTTCGTCTGGGACAGGTCTCTCCATCTGTGGGATTGTGCCAGTGCGTGGACCCCAACCCCCAGGTCAACACAATGAAAAGGAAATCAACACGAATCCTGTTTACTCCACACCTCACAATGCGATATAATAAACATGTTTCCCCTGCAACAATGCACAAGCGCACAATGGCCAGTCACATAAAATCAAAGGCGCCGTCAGTTCTCTACTCAGGTGTACTCTATGCTCTGTTCACCCATGTCCGATCACTGGGGAGACGCACTCGTGTGAAGAAGTCAATGAGAGGAAAGCGATACCACACGGAGTCAGTGATAAAATCAGGGCTGGTCTGGGGTCAAACACCCACCCGGCTTGTGTGAAAGTTCAATGCTTAACCTATTAAAAGGGGCCACACCATCTGCTCAAAACACAGGACACATCAAATAGATCAGAAATTCACCAATAATAATCATTTGATGTATAGGAACAGAGAGAGACTAGCAAATACAGATTCACAGCACAAGTTTACAATTGTATTAATCTTAATTTTTCAAGAATTGATTGATAGATTGATAGATAGTTACTTGTGTGATAACCAGTTAGGGCACTATGACAGACAAAGATGGACTTTTAATAATTGAAAAAAGTACTTTTTAGGGTCCAGACCACTTACATTAACTGATAAAGGTTTGACTCAGACCTCTTGATTACCCATGCATTTCTTTGTCACTAACATTTAGAAATGACTGCATTTCTATCTAAAAATTCCACGGCTAGTACCATCAGTATTGTAGGATTTACCGAAAAATTCAGACAATACAATGTTCAATGTTGTGTGATTAGCTACAATTTCTTTTTATATCTTCAATTCAGCAACAATAATTACTCATTCATTACAATTAAACTAAATGACTGGAACTATATTGATTCAATAACAGAACAGAATAGTCAGTGAATCCAAATGGTTATATGTCAGATTAGGATCAGTGCAGTGGTAAAGTGTCAGTGTAAATAACATTTTAAATGGATTGATTGTGCTCAAATGTAGGTAGACTGGGCTAAATCTTAAAGCTGATTATGGGATTATGATGAAAACGAGACAAAAAACATTTACATAAAATGACTCTCATCACAGTGTTGTCCAAATATTCCCACAGCAGACTGGTTGGATAAAGGTTACATGTAGCGGCATGTTCTTTTGTTTTGTCATGCCCTCAGGCCTACAACGTCTACAGGTTCCTTAATGCTCTTAGTTTTATGTGTAGCATGGTGATATGTCATGTGTAATACCATGGTCAGTGATCATTCTAATGCTAAGAACGGCAGATGAGCTACAGAGCTAAAGTCTAGTTCAAAGCATCTCTTCACTGTCTCTTTTTTTATGCAATATGGTCCCTATAAAATAAACTAACTAAACTAAACTGCCATGCATTATTATTGTATAACTGCACAGGTAGTCTGGCACTCCAAACTCCACGCCAATGTGTTAAAACAGTGTAATGCACTGCCCCAAGTTGTTTAGTCCTTAGACCAAAACTTCTATGAGCTAAAATTACTTTTCAACAGTTTTAACTTTAGAACAGTCATGTCTGTTGCACCATGGCCACAATAATAACTTAGACTTCAAGTGATATATAGAATAGATATGAGTGCAACAACATTTAAAGACTCATCGATAGTGTAAGTGACGTAAGTATTTGTTTAAGCTTTTGCAACAAAATGACATAATAAAAAGAAGTGTGGAGATATACCCTAATTCTTACCAAGAAAAGCGTGTAAATGTAATATGGTAGCAGCTGTGGTTAGTTCTTATTAGTCATTTCTACTTAAAGGTACACTATGTGACCTGTTTGTCTCCATGGATGTGTTATGTATAATGTATGTATAATTTGTATATGTATGTATGTATAATTTTCCACACTACGGCATTAATCATATCTATCCCCTGGAGAGAAGCAGGTGACACCACTTACTGGTCAGGTCAGTGGAGAGGCGAGCTGACCCGGTTTCAAGGGAGTCTACAGCACTTAGAATACCTGTAATAAATAAATGTGAGATAGGTTAGTCAGATGTCAAACACTGTATAACACTCCAGATGGCACCAGACCCTCCATCAAGTTACATACTTCATTATTTTTGCATTTACAGTATTTCTGCATGGCTAATGTGTTATCCTTAAGTGTATGCAGTTATGTCTTTGAATGTATAGATCTGGATTTGAATGATTTCTGCAATAGACTTTATCGTTGACAGCACATACGCTGGATCTATCCCCCCCTATATGAAACATTCCCATAATATTGACAAACCACATTCTAAATGGAGTTCCCATCCTTTTTTAACTGTCTCCAATGGAAACCAGTGCAAAGCTCAGTTCACAAAACACACCTGTTGAGTGTGCTGTTGTTTCTGCTGACTGTGTATCTGCCACAGGCGCCCACTGCCTGAGTCAGCATCAGGCATCACTATCACTGAAGATTATCAGATAGTTCCCCCTATACTCCTTCTTGGGACGATTCATGAAGATTAACTAACTAACTAACCAACCAACTAACCAACCAACTAACTAACTAACTAACTAACTAACTAACTAACTAACTAACTAACTAACTAACTAACTAACTAACTAACTAACTAACTAGAGTTAGTTAGGACTATAATATGAGTAATTTATATCACTTTATATATCAATTTATATCAAAAGTTTATTCGACAAAAGCCCTTGCCAAACTGTATTTCTCCTCCATGGTTCTACCTGACTGATTTAATGGCTAAACTGCGCACTAATTATGCGCGTGCACAAAATCAAAAGTGCAAATGAAAAAACAAACAAAGTGCCAGATGCAGTTGTCCAACCTTGTGCCTGAGTGGGACGCTGTCCAGGGAAGACTCACGCCCCTAAACGTGGGGCAGGAGGAGAGGAGTGTCCCACAAGTCATTTCCAACTCGGAATCACAAGTGACAACATCTCCTGCCCGGAGTTCACCGGCGTGCGCGCTCTCACTTGGATCTACTGGAGGATGAACTAAACTCAACTTTTTTTTTTTTCTTTGTGAATCAATGATTATCTTTTTAAAGGAAGACATCCTTTGGATCTATGAACAAACTCATGTGGATTTGTAAAGCCCCTCTAAAGCAGAAGGAATGCATATTTTGTTTGTTCACCTAACTTTATTTTCGCTGATATCTTTTACGCGAGGTGAGTGGCGGAGGGAGTTTCACTTTGTGAAATATGTTACTAATAACATGTTACTAATATCAGACAGTAGCCTAAAGAACTATTACAGTTAGACCAAGAAGGCCTTAAGCTACTTGAAGTTTCTAGACTTATTTTAATGTATTTGACATGCGCGGACTTTTCACACAGAATTGGCTCCGGCTACAGCGCGATGCAACACGTGGGTCCTGTTAGAGACTAGAACTGTACTCACCTGTTAACAGCTCCTTATATTTTGCATATTACACCGTCATTTTCCCGAATTGTATTTATGGAGCTCAGGTAGATCTAATCATTGCGTCTGCCCTTTTCTGCTCACACCTCACTTTTCTCACGAGTATGAGGACGCATGCCTTTCCACTTTGGATACAGAGTGGTGTTTTTTATATTCTCACAAAATCGTGCTACTGGCCAGAAAGCACATTCTTCAGGTCCAGCTGCCTGAGGGAGCATGCCCCTGCCAGACTGTTGTCAAGTCTCATCCACCTCAGAAAAATAGACTTTCAGGTGGCATAAGTCACACCTACTGCTCATATTTGTACACTTATACATTTGCCATTTAGAATGTACCAGAGATAAACAAACATGTGGTACTGCGTTTAATAACACACTGCTGGTTACATGGTTGTTATTAGAAAAGTCATTTTGCTTGTAATTTATTTATTTGTCAAAAGTTTTGTAAGTTGCTATAAAAGTTTGTATTTCCAGGCCAAGGATGCCAAATGCCAACAGAGAAGTGTTTGAACCAGGGGACGTGTGAGCGGACACCTGATGGACTTGGTGAATGCAAGTAAGTTTAACATCAGCCCCCGCTCAAATGATCAGTCACAAATGAGAGAAAAGTTTAGAAATATTGCAGATCTTTCAGATTTATGGTTGACATGTGAAGATAGGAGAGGGTGACTTCTCAGCTAAGTGTTGCTATTTCAGGGAGCAGTGGTCAGAAATGAGTGGATATTGATGAGGACAGGGGTCAGTGTGGGAGAGTGCGTGTCTGGGTCCCTCTGCACTGGTCACAGACTAGTGCAGACCCTGAACCATGTTTTCCTTTCTTGTGCCGAGCGACAGCTGGGGTTGCCAGAAGCTCGGCCGCTATTGTTCTGTGCTGCGATTAATTCTGTGTGACTAATCTGGGTGAGGCTTCCCAGAGAAACCCTCTGACTGGGACCTCCTCTCTCTTACCCCTCCCCTCTCCTGGGATTTTGTCCCCTCAGTGGCGCTCAGTGCTCCCTGTCTCACATTCCTCTAGACAGATGGCAAAAGGTGTTTTTTCTAGGTTTAGGTGGAAAAATTGTGCATTTTGTTGTTGAAATTGGATTATTTCAGTGTGAAGAATGAGCGTCTGTCTGGCCTTGAACCTATTTTGGAACAATAGCCTATGTTACTCTCAATGCTATTTCTGACCTGGCATGAGTGGCTCTGCTCAGTGTCATCTTACTGAAGTCCAATAATTAAACTGTTTGGGGTACAACTTGAACTGAACTCCAAAACCCAGCTCTTCATCTTGGCCTCCCGCCACATCTTACTTGGGCCTGTAATGTTATTCACAGCCCCCCACCCTCCTCCTCCTCCTCACTGGACCACAAAGCCATCATTGTACCCCTCACTGTTCTCTTCCTTCGCTTGGAGACAATTATGAGGCATACTCCATCTCCACAGCTTAAATGATTTTAGCGGGAACACAAATATTAACATTTGGTTGTCTTTGGGGGCTCTTCTGTTTGGTTTAATTAATGCAACTCAGAGCCATTAGTTGAAACAGAAGAGTTTACCAAGTGAAGTTGTTTTTAACTGTCATAATACATTAATATAAGCATTAGAACCAGGGACAATTAGGTAGAACATTTTGGAGGAAGAGAAAAGGTTTAAACTGTTCATTATGTCAATACATTGTACCATAGAGCAGAGGTTTCCATCCTTTTTCTCCCAATGACCCCTAATTTATCCATGGATACATGGGTAATATATCCTTGTACTGCCTGAGAGCTACTTTCTTAAAAGGAAAAAAATGGCTAATAAAGATGTTATACAACAGTAATGGTTATAAATTACATTATAGAAGCAATAAATAAGCCATCTCTCATTAAAATTCACACAATCTGGACTATGCCAGGGCACTTCCTGAGAATTGCAAATACCCAAATTTGAACTGCCATTGAACACTATAATTTTTGGAGTGACTGCAACTATGTTCACCACTTTCATGTTATTTAAAGTCAATTTCCAAAATAGTTGTATTAACATACAAACATTAGTATTTCTTTGAACAGTAGATCTGTTTTGTGTTCTATATTGTTAAGTTAGTTTAAAGCACATTAATGCCAAATCTTTTTGCCTCTTTTCTGGGTCAAATGTTTTGGTTGGGGTCAAGTAAGCAACAAAATGTTTCAGACTTATATTTGGCCAGACTGGCCTACTGAACATTCCATACCATAAATTCCATCTCATCATATCTGACCTGGTCCACTGCCACCTTGACTGAAGTTAATCTGCAAAGGGCTTCACACACAGAGACCTCTCATTTACTCCAGAGCAGGAGACAAGGCAGGGGAGAAGCAAGAACGAGCCATGAACATGAAGATACGTTATATCCACATTTAGAAAATACATTTAAATATCTCTAGATATATAATTAAAATAAATAATACAAAATCTATAGCTGAAGACATACAAACGGTATAATTAATCAAACTTTGCCCAGTGAGCACAGTGTATGGTCATGGCTGATACACAGTATATACCCTCAGTAATTATTTGAGTGGTATCCCCAAAACAGTTTGAAATGAAAGTCAGTCCTTGTCTCGGTGGTTCTGGGCTTCCCTCAATGGCACTTTTGTTTGCCATGATCAGATGGGTCCATCTCCCCTCACAGAAGCCCACCCCTTCCTCAGTCCCTTTCAGAGTCAGGAAATAGCCTCTGAGTGGCCCGAGGGAAGAAAAGGTGCCATTTCTGATCATATCATCACAGACCCAGAGACACAGTGCCGGGCTTTGATGCGCCGCTGCTGCTGGTGTTGGGTTCCTTTGGCAAGGTCCGACTATGGCAGTAAGAGGGCTGATGGGCTAAGCACCTTTTCAATGGAGGCATGGAAGTCTATGGAGAGGATTAGTGATATTTGAACCTTTCTGGTTGGCATATGCCAACATAAATCAGGCTGTGAATGTAGTGATAATCTGTATATGTGAGACAAAGGGCATACTCCAAATCAAACTTCCTGGTTTCACTTTTTAGCCTTGACCACCTGTCTGTGGCTTACATTATTACAAGGGACACAAGCGTGCACCCGCCACAGAGCAGCGTGCTTCATAATACCCATGATTACTTGTGGTTTTGCTCGTTCACGTCACATTGAAACAAACTGAGTTTGTATGCCAGGTGTTCCTTTGCTTTACATTTGAATCACACTCAAAACATACAAAAAGCTGCTTGTGTAGTTCAATACTGCCGGCCATAAGTCTTATACCAGTCATGGTTTCTTTTACATTGTAAAAATATATACTTTTTTATAGATTTCCACTCCTCACATGAAAAGTTTCTATGTACAGTAACAACCGGAGGGTCCAACTGCATTTTCTGTTCCAGCTTACATAGCCGTAAAGCTAAGTGGTTCCCATGCCTTGTAAAGTAGCCAGTGGCTCTAGTCATTAGTGGTACTATGACTTACGAGACATGCACACATAGACGCACACATACGCACACACAACGGCTGCCTTTAGGTCCTCGAGGGAGCAGGCTCTTTCCCATGGGCTGTGTCCGTAATAGTTGTCCCAAATAAACAGGGTCTCTAATGAAGGCTGCCAGATGTGGGCTGGCAGGTCTCTTCTCCTGTACGATTAGAGAGGAAGAGAAATAAAGAGGCTCGTAAGAAGAGGGGTGGTGCTCTCCCTGTAATTTTTTAGCCAATGGGGAGTTGGTGGTAACTTTGGTTTGAGTTCCACAACAAACAAGAAGCTAATTTCTACCCCAGGTTTGGTTTTGGTCCCAAAACTCTCTTGGTTTAGAGCATTACAAATACATTATCAAGTACGTTTGTTCTTTAGCGATGGCAGACTTAGAGTTTTAAATTGGCAGGCAAGAAAAAACAGCAGTGTGTAGGAAACTGAGGAGGAAGTTAGGAGGAAAGAGTTCAGTCCTCCACCCGTCCCCCCAGGGCATTGCTTTTAAAACAGATCAGACGTGGCTAAAGAGGACTTAGCCTAAGCAGAGAACCATATAGTCAGGAAATGAAATGGATGCTGGGAAGGCATAAGAAAGTGTCTCAGTATTCTGAACTAACTTACTAAAAAATGTAAAAGTTCATAACAAAATAATTACCAAAACATTGGCCTTAAAATTTACCTGGACACCAGTAAATGCATTCTTTAGAAAATATTATCACTTATTATTATATGATGATTTCTTATTACTGAGTTAGTGTCAAAATGAACTAAGTATGTCTTATTTTTGGTAGTTGACTGCTGTGAGTTTGATTGTTTTGGAGCATTTTTGGGCACAAACCCAGTGGTGACCTTCTGTAGCAGCTCCTGCCGTAGGAGGACATTATGACATTACATATACACCTTGGAGCCAGACCACAAAGCATGTTTATTTTTATTTGAAGAGGTAACTTAAGTCATCTGCATCTTAGGAGAGGTCACACTTTATTGTTATGTATGTCACTGAGAGCTGAGGCTGACAAATACAAGTGGATCGCAACAGGTGTCATTTGAGCAGGGAGCTTCATTCAAGAGAAAATTAGTGGTGATTTTAACTAAGTAGCAGATTGTTCCATGAGTGAAATCCCTATTCAGTTTTCAACTCCATATGCACAGTTCTAACTTTCACCAGTATTGACACTTCAAGAAAAAAAAAAGAATAGGATGGTAGTTGTGGACCTAGACTGTCCCACAGAGCTTATTATTATTAAAAGCACAATTTAAACTCCCTAATCTTCTTAGAGTTGCTAAAGCACATAATCTGAACCTCCTTTAAAATCTGTACATCTGTTAAAATCAGTGCTCTGTCCTGCTTTGTTTGTGTACAGTTCTCTTGTGTAACATAACATGCGTGTTATGGTGCAGTAGGCCCGTGTCTGTGTGACATCAGACTGACAGCAGATGGCAGATTGGCCCAAAACTGAGGAAAGCCCCTTCACAGTGACGCCTGGCAAAGGGTCACATGTCACCCCTGCATCTGCTGCAGAAAGGGGCAGTTACATCGCTGCGCATCCTGTTTCTAGGACCAGTAACTTCCAAATCCATCTTATTTATATTGCACATTTGATAAACTAAATGGTTTACAAAGTGCTGCACATATAAAGAACATTAAACACAACAAAAGGTATACAACAAAAGGTGTACTACAGAGGATATAACTACTCAGTTAAACCTTGCCCATTCTAAAACACTAAAACCAGTAAAGTCAAATAAAGGCAAACCCATGAAATAGCAATAAATAAATAAAATCGATAAAATAATATAAAGCCAGAAATTAAAAGTGGGTCATAAGAGAAGATTTAAAACAGTCCACTTGTTACTAAGTCAGCACAGCTCTGCCTTTGTGATTAGAAATGACAAAACTATTTAATACTATATAAAACTATATAACTGACAAACTAACACAAGACTCACATGTATTTCAGAACATGTTTGTAAAGGTCTAAACTACAGGGTTAGCAGTTATATGCAGAATAAGAGGTATTTTGTTGTTTGCGATGCAAATTATGTAAAAATGTGCTTATTGTGTCCATTCAAATGGCTATTTTTGTGATTAATCTTGGAGCCTTGTTGTTACCTGTTGCTAATGGCTACTGCTAGTGACAGTGGATCAGTGAAGTGTCATGTGAACAATAGAAAGTACAGAGCAGGGTTGACAGAATGGATAATAACAGTATCAGTTTTGTAGTATTTCTACTGTTACATGAAACCTGCCCCATGCACCTGATATTTGCCTGCCTCACGATTTGAGCCCTTCTATTCAAGCCTTCTTTATTTACCTTTCCAGCTGCCTAGTTTACCTGCTGCTATTAAGACGATCCCACCTGCCAGACCTGCAGATTTCTGTTGTTGAAGCAGCTGCTCTGTGTGGCACTATTTATCTTGAACACAGTAAAAACAAAAAAGTCTCTGAATGTCTTTTGTCTTATTGAAGCTCTGGGTCCATGCTTTTGGGCTGTTGAGTTGTGTCCTTTTTGTCAAACTCAGCAAGTCTGCAACTAGTTAGCAAATCTTCTACTGTGTGTATAAAGACTGTCTAGGTGTATTGTGGTAAAAGTGCCTTGTAATTTTATTATATGCCAAAGTTGGTATAATGTCTTGTATACTGCATACTGTAGATATAAGGGTTTATATAATGAAACTGCTTTATGGATAAGCTGAAATTCATTAAATTCAGAAAGAAAACGGTCTATTCTATTCCTAGGGCTTCAAGTTTTGATTTGTACAGAATAAACCAATCTTTAGATTATTATTTTTATGCATGGTGGTTCCTGAAATAGTACTGTAGAAAGTTACTAGGCAGTGCCACAGTTCAATAGTGCTGTAATATTGTTATTGCCTCTCTCTCTCTCAGTGTGGTCTCAAAATGTAAGAATATTTCTAGCAGACTGTTTCTTAGTAACTCAATAGAATGACATTTTTCAAGGTATTGAAAAGCTTTGGAGAAAAAACACATGGACAAGGTCAATATGGAGTTTGTGAGTTGAGTACAAAATCCTCTCTCATTTTCTCCTGTTTTGTCTTCTCTCCCTTTCTTGTTAAAGAAGTATACCATGATACATTTTTGAGAGTTAAAGTTTTCTGATTTGGGTTGTACTTTTTCATACTCTGGGTTAGTGTAATTATTGACATTTTGATCAAGATTTATAATTGTCACTAATCATTATCTTTGAAATTGAGTGTGTGGTGAGTTCAGACTGGAGAGGTATATTGGACTTATTTACTCTATTACTCCATTAAAATCTATTTGTATATCATATTTTCAGTGCACGTGCTGTTTTCCCGGCATAGATAACAGCAGTAGGATGGGAGTTTTGAAAGGAAAACGAGGCAGTGGAAGAGAGAGGGAGGGTGAAAGACTGGCCCCGCAGCTGCTGTCTGCTCATTAACATGCGCACCTGCTCCCTATGGCCCTTTTCAGAGCCTCGTGTGGCGCCTCTAAGCCATGCACTCGCCACCGCTGGCCCTCTATCCCCAAACTACCATTATAGACCACTCACAAACTATATTTGATCGGCCAATGACTGCGCACACTCCCTCTGTAATTCACATCTGTGCTACAGAACTTTTGATATAAAACATGTTGACTGTTTCCCACAAGCTTATATTCAGACTACGGTGGCACAAATGAGCCATATTGTAAGCATTTTATTTAATACAAATTATAGATGATCACTTATAGCCTCTGCTGATTAAAAATAGTTTTACACATTATCTTGCCTCTATTGTGCAATACTACAAACATAACTTGAAACGAACTTCCTTTTTTTTTTGTTCAGCTGGTTTTTCGTCTCCTCTGATAATGGAAAATACTGTTGCTATAATTGAATAGTTAGTTTGAATAATAATTGTGATTGCCACTTACTTTAATTCTAGTCTTTTTTATATTCAACATATCATTCAATATAATGACAAACCAATCCTTGGACAACCTTGACTGCAGACCTCCGCCCCTTCACCAGGATAAACCTCCACCCACATGTCCCTCACCATTTTCATTAGTGTACTCTTCATAAGCAAAATAATTAAATTTTTTAATATTTTTTTAAATTAATTGAATTAATTTGAAAGTATTTTTGTTTTGTCTCTCTACTGTTTGCTTGTTGGAAATGACACAAACATGAAAACATACTTAACTTTCAACTTGTTGCCTACAATAGCTATTTACAAATAAGATGTGAATGTGTCGCTGTGGGTCCTGTGTCTGGAATAATCACAAATCTGTCATGATTAAGGCAAGAAAAAAGATTTGGGCTGTCTTAATGTAAAACAACATATATAACTTATAACATTACTTTCATAATGGTGGTTAGGAAACAGTGGACTTATGGGGACTTTTTTTGCATCTCGGTTTTAGGGACCTGTGGTCATGAGGGTCCTCCTGCTGGAGGTCTGCAGCCAGATCCCCCTCAATAATTCCAGACAAAAAAAAAACTAAACACAACGATAGAAGTCACTATATAGTTTTTTTTTTTTATATGGGTTTCAAAGTACTGAAAAATTAGGACCATTGCCAGCTGACAATTTAAACCAAAATGTATATTTAAAATGCCTTTTAAATTGTGAAGTCACCTAATGGCAGGAAGATGTACCAGTAACTAAGAACAGCACAGCCTTCATCATTATTGTGCAACCAAAACAAGACGGAGTAATTCATTGTAACACAACAGTTACAGGTAGACACAGTTCAGTTGTGGTGCATGCCTCTGCTCTGTTGTTTATACAGTGGGTAGTGTAGCATGTGATGTTTTCTTTTTTTGCCTCAGACCTAAGGCGGGTTAATGCTGCTGTGTAAACCCAGTGAGGGGCCCTGGCATCTCCCAGCACACACAAGCCTCTGTCCCCATGGGAATGTTTGGGGACACTGTCTAGCAGCCAGTGCCCCAGGCTCTGTGTAGGCTGTGGTCAGGTACTACAACAATAAATGGGAAGTACTGGATATATAAATATAACAAAGGTGGAAATATTATGAAAAATCAACTTTCATGAGCTTTTAAGTAGTGTCCCAACATCATTATCATACTGATTTGATTAGTTTGAGTGATCCCATATTGTCCCACACTCAAAACTTGAGTTTGGCCTTTTTCACCTGCCGCTCACTTGAATTAATAAAAAACATTTTAAAAACTCCTGGACATACATGTAAGGTTTAAAGTTGTCATGTAGCCATTTTCAACAATATGAAGACAACAATAGATAGATAGATAATTTAAAATCTACAGGTTGTTACTGTGAAGAGACGTGTTCAGAAGGAGTGTTCATTCCTGTAGTTTTGAACAACAGGAAGTGGAGTTGCTTCTATTACTAAGCCATTTCAGATCCATGTTGTGAATTATAATGGGCATGATGTAAAATTATGATCTATCTATGTTATTATACTAAAAAAAAATAAAAAAAATCATACTATGTTTGTTTCACTGCATGTCCTTGTGCCTCTTCCATTGCTGTGGTTAAATTGGAAGAAATCCCTTAGAATTTGATGAATAACTTTCACTGTTGTGGTGCCATGGTCCTTTGAAGTCTGCCATAATGTTGGCTGCTCAAACTTGTCCCTGGCATGAATGGGCGCTGACAAAAGGGCTGAAGTGAGTACATTTCAGCCTGAGAGCTGCTGAAGGGGCCATGACTGCTGCCTTTCTTGTCTCTGAACTCATTGGAAAGAATGGATTTAGCTGAGGAATTCTAAATAGTTCTGATGTTTTTGTTCTCATCCCCTGTGCTATAGAGTAGATGTTTTGCATTTTTTTTTTTTTTTTTTTTCATA
>KN507312.1:18792-30827 GCA_000787155.1 Scartelaos histophorus
CAGCCCCATCACATATTGTTTATGTCAAGATAGGTTAGGTATGCAACCAAAGAAAGGATAGTGATTCCAGTAGGTATATTGAAATATCTGAGGTAATGAGTCTTCCTAAAAAGTTGCAGTTATAACGTATCTAACAAGTAGTAAACCACAATGAAGAGTCTTAGATTCTTTCTTTTGAAAAGTGGGGGGATAAATACTTGATGTACGCCATGTTGGCAAGCTATTTACTTCATAAATGATCTGACTAAAACTCTTTTCTTCTGTTTCAGATGCCGTGATGGATTTGCAGGCAACAGATGCCAGTTCCGTGACCCCTGCACCACTGCACCCTGCTTGAACGGAGGCACCTGTCAGGCTGTGTCCAAGGGCAACACTGTGGACTTCACCTGCACCTGCAAACTGGGTTATTCTGATCGCAGATGCATGACTCCAATCAACAACATTTGTATTAATTCGCCCTGCCGCAATGGTGCCACCTGTGAGCTAGAGACTCTTAAAACTTACAAGTGCCGCTGCTCTCCCGGATGGTCAGGTAATGTAACGACTGAAATATTTTTGTATTTGTTATAGACCATATGATCTGCCTCGAACACTGAAAGCTTTAAGTCTCTTTTGAAGACTCATTTTTGCACTGGTATTTGTCACAAGCTCCTATTTCTTGTTTTATAACATTGTTGTATTTATTGCATTTCATTACTGATATTTTGCATTTAGTCATTTTAAACCTGTACAGCACTTTGGGCAATGATGACTATATTTTAAGCATGCTTGATAAATAAACCTTGACCTTGACAAAGCTTAATGCATTTTTGTTCATATAGGTACATTGTGTCAACACCCAGACCCCTGTGCTTCAAACCCATGTGCCAATGGTGGACAATGCTCTGCTATAGAGTCCCACTACATCTGCTCATGCTCACCTTTCTTCTCTGGAATAACCTGCAAACAAGACATTAATGAATGTGATGCTAACCCACCCCCCTGCAAGAACGGAGGCGTGTGCATAAATGAGGTTGGTGGGTACCGATGCCAGTGCCCCCTAGAGTACACCGGGAAACACTGCGAGACACGCTACTTCCCCTGCAGTCCCTCCCCCTGCCTCAATGGAGGAACCTGTGTCCAGAAGGGAGACACCAGCTACGAGTGCTCATGTGTTCCAGGTACTAACAAGTATTCTAATCATAATCACAATCACTATCAAGAAGCTCTAATTTGTGTAAAATACAGTCAAAGTTCTAAAGAGACTGTTGCCATTGGCATTGTTGGACTGTTTGGTTGGTTGTTTGGTAGTTACCAGTGATTCTGTGGGCCTGCAACAGAGCTTCAGAACTTAAATGTGCAACATGCAACTTTTTTAGAGAGTTCTATGGAGATGTTTATCCTTTACTTAGAAGTTACCATGTTACCAACCCTAACCCTAACAACTTAGAAGTGTGCAGAGGTGACACTTGCCCCAATAAGAATGCACATTTTCAAGGTAGTTGGTACAATAAAAATCTGTATAAATGATTAGATGCATTATAATTGATAAAATATGCTAACTTGTCATAGCAGAAAGTTACACAATGCACCTTTAAATGTCCTATTACGCAGAACTGTCTCTTGTGAGCTTTAAGCCATGTTAGAATGTTGTTATCTCCTCAAAAAATACAGAGAGTTGTGTTTTATTTTATTCACACATGTTTGAGTAATATTTTATCACAAGTCTGTCTATATCTCCAAAGCTCAAAATGCTCTGTTCCACCTTGTGCCATGTAGTGGGAGCTTTCAAGTTAACTGTTGCCTTTAGTTCAGCAGAGATAGGCAATTCCAGAGCTGAAATTATCCAAATGATTGCAGTGAAAGTATATGGAGTTTTAAAACACAATGGCACACTTCTTATATTGCCACATGACAACACAAGGTGGAATAGTGTTTTCCATTTGAGCAAAGAACTCTTTAAAAAGTGTATGTTTAATATGAATGAAACAAAACACAACTCCAGGTATATTTTGTTGAGAAACAACATAATAACATCATTCAGGAAACAATACAATCTGGGCCCTGTAAGAAAATGTTCAAAGGATAAAATCAATTTGTACAGAGTGCAAAAAGCAAAGTATGGATTAAAGATCCATCTTTGCCTTGTTCATCAAGCAGAAAATTTGTCAAATGATTTATATATTTGTATTTTTTTCAAATATGCATTTCCTTATTAGTTTTTTTCACAGGAACACTTGTGGGTTTGCTTTACTACATTAACATTAACATTGAGGTTGATGTTTACAAAGTCAACCTAATGATATATGGTACTCCTTATTCATGTTGCAATGCCATAACTGCTCCAACAGTCCTGTGGTTATCTACTGTGTAACTGTATAAATGAGAGCTCCCACAAACCTTGGTGCAGTTGCTGTTTCCTAGAGGGGGTGGGGGGCATTAACCACACCTAACTGCCTAACACTTAATGGTGGAATCTGAATTATTACCTATAATATAGTACGTAATGTTAAATGTATTTATCTCTAACAGGTTTTAATGGGAAAAACTGCAACATCAACATTGACGACTGTCCAAATCATGAGTGTCAGAATGGAGGCACCTGTGTAGATGGAGTGAACACCTATAACTGTCAGTGTAAAGCAGAATTTACAGGTGAGGAATAAATTAAACTCTTCTACAAGTAAGCGTGTCATAATACCAGATTTTGAACTGTGCTATATTGCTTTAGAAATATTCACAATAAACTATAATCTTGAAACTATTTTATGACACAATTGCCACAAATTGTCCTGCAAAACAATAGATTAGTGCATGTACTAATTATCGTGGCAGGTCTAGTACCATGTTGCTCACCAGCTGCTCTCTTTTTCTTCAGGCCAGCTGTGCACCGATGACGTTGACGAATGCCAGCTAATGCCCAACGCCTGTCAAAATGGCGGCACGTGCCACAACACCTATGGCAGTTACCAGTGTGTATGTGTAAACGGTTGGACTGGAGATGATTGCAGTGAGAACATAGACGACTGTGCCAGCGCAGCCTGCTCCCCTGGCTCCATCTGCCATGACCGAGTGGCCTCTTTTTTCTGCGAATGCCCTCATGGACGCACAGGTATTTTTTTCTTATTATAACTTGTGCTTTAAAGGTGTGTGATGACCGCATGGAGATGTTATTTCTTCACCTAGAATGCTCCTTAGTATGGCATTTAACATATCTATCTTTTTTCCTTATTTTGGGGTTGCCTCCCTACAGATCTGACCTGTAACTTGGGCTGTTGGTGCCACCTGCTTTTCAAGAAGACTGATAATGTTGATGCCAATTTAAAGCATCTTTTAAGGGCTTATGCCATACATTTGGGCTTTTAATTATTTTATAATGACCTACCCTCATCCAAAGGAGTGTTTTTTGTTAGATTTTTTGCACACACTTCAGTATTCCTACATAAACCTACTTAACTTAATACCTAACTCAAAAGACCTCTTGGTCAACAGGCTTTTTTCTCATATAGCTTCCTCATCAGATCTACTCTCTACTCTACTAGATAATTGTAGAGCTGAAATTGTCTTTGTTCTTTAGTTCAGAAATTTTTAGAGAGATTTTTTATTTTTTTTTCTCTTTACAAACTGTGTATGTGTAATATTTTGAGTAATATTTATGTTATATCTTGTGTATAAGGACTGCTGTGTCAATTGGATGATGCTTGCATCAGCAACCCATGCCAGAGGGGGTCTAACTGTGACACCAACCCTGTGAGTGGGGATCACTTCTGCACTTGCCCTTTAGGCTACTTTGGAGCTTCATGTGATCAAGATGTGGATGAGTGCTCACTGGGTAAACCCTGAAACCTACTTTATTTATAACTAACTAACTAGGACTGTCATCATTTTAATTTCATAATTGTTAATTTGTTGAGTGATATTGCTATTTAGTGTTACCTCTTCACTGTGTGCAAAGTGTTATATTTATTTATTACTAGTATTATGCCTACTTTTATATTTTCATGCTTTGTTTTCTTTAGACTGAAATAGTATGTCTCTCTTTACAGGTCCTAATCCTTGTGAACATGCAGGGAAGTGTATCAACACCAAAGGCTCATTCCAGTGTAAATGTCAGCGTGGTTACGTGGGGCCGCGCTGTGAGCTGGACATTAATGAGTGCATGTCAAACCCCTGTAAAAATGAAGCCACCTGCCTGGATCAGATAGGAGACTTTCACTGTATCTGCATGCCAGGTAAGACTACATGAGAAAAAAAAAATTGGAATATGTTGGGATGGGCGAAATGCCAAGTCACAATTTAGATTTTATTAGATTAATTTCAGGTCTTATATTACACAAAAATGACTTATATGAGCTTTTAGCCATGTTATAATGCTATTACCTCATCAAAAACATACCTTCACACATGTTTGAGTTTCACCTTGGGTAGTAGTATGAGAGTGGTGTGTGTATGTGTGTGTGTGTGTGTGTGTGTGTGTGTGTGTGTGTGTGTGTGTGTGTGTGTGTGTGTGTGTGTGCGTGCGTGCGTGTGTGTGTGTGAGTAATGGTGGTCAGAGGTACCAGTGGCGCCCCAGATTGGCAGCCGCGTTTCCATCAGTCTGTCCAGAGCAGCTGTGGCTACAACAGTAGCTTATCACCACCAGGAAGCATCTTGTGACATATGTCTGTGAAAAGTACCATATAAATAAAATACTTACTTACTTTGTGATGTCATGAAGAGGTAGTTTTCCTCTTAGTTTTCCTCTTAAAAACTTAGGTAGTTTTTTTTTTTTTAACAACTGCCTTTTCTTGTAGCTCAGTAGAAATTGACCAGTCCGGGGCTGAAATCATTCAGATTATTCTATTGAAGTTGTGTGCAGTTTAGAAACACAGTGGAACACTTCCTGTATTACCACATGCATCACAAGGTGGAACAAAGTGACCAAATAAATATTCAGGATTTTGTGTGTTAAACATGTCTGAAACAAAACACATCTCCTTTTGATGAGAAAACAACATTATAAGAATCCATAAATGTAATATGGACCCTTTAAAGATGCAGAGAACCACTGAATCATGATCTACGATAATTAATATATTCTATGTTCTTTCCTTTCTTCTTGCTCATTGGCCAGGTTATGAAGGGGAGTTCTGTGAAACTGATACAGACGAGTGCGCCAACAGTCCATGCCTGAACAATGGCAAATGTATCGACAAGATCAACAATTTTCTTTGCCAGTGCCCCACAGGTGAGGCTTTCGTGGTGCTGCTGACGGAGAGGGGGATGAGATGAGAAGGCAGGGAGGAAGACAGAGGTCCAGGGGGCACCGGGGTCGATCTTTTCCTCCGTCTTCCTGCCTCATACTTTCTCCTGCTCAAGAGCAAACACACACACAAATGCACACAAATACACACATGCGCGCACACACAAACAGCCCTTTAGACGGACACTAATCCCAGCCTTGAGGCAGGCTTACACAGGCCTGGAGAGCCCAGAATGAACACAGCAGTCGAGGTGGGGAAAATCTATAGGGAAAGGATGTAGAAGTTTGAACTTTTATAACTAGTTTGTATTTCTTAAAATAATTTCTTTTAGTGATGGTGAATGAGGAGAGCAATGATGAATGATGTTAGAATATGCAAAGTGAAAGCACATTTTTGCAACAAAGCTATAATCGCAAATATTTTGTGACTTGATTTGAACCAAAGTGGATGATGTGAATACATTTTGATGCATTTTAAAAATCTATTGTGTGAAAGAAATTGGTCATGTTCCCACTTCTCTCAAATGCGTTTTTGGATTTGCATATTTTGAGCTAAATTACTGAGGTGGAAGTGATTTTTGCTTTCTTCCCTTTTGGTAAAATAGTGAGGCTTTGAATCGGGTGGATCAAAGGCATGCTTGGGTGGAGAAAGGCAAAATTCCTCCTGTTGAGAGAGGCAGTGAAAACAGAAGAAAGAGAAGGACTGTCCATGTGGAAGATGAAGAGGGAGGGACTACAGTATTTAACACAAAAGCTTAAAAACTGAGCGGAGTTTGAGAGCAGGAAACCTTGAGAGTTTGGGGCAGATGCACACACTGTTATCCAATGCACACAGGGAGGGCCATGAGGGAAGAGGGTATTACTGACCTGCTTCAGATGTAAATGTCTCTCTTGCTTGCTAGGCCTCAAGCAAGGGTCCCCTCTTTTGATTTCTGAACATGGAATAGCCATGGAAACCCTGCTGAGAGCCATTGAAATGTCTAATTCCAGGAATCTAGGGATCAATCTGCTTTTTGGTTAATATACTTCATATGTAACTCCGCAGTGTAAACCAACATTTCTGCATTAGCTTTGCCCTTGATTAATAGAAAAGTGCTATATCATCAGAGCATTATATATTGATGTTGGTGTGCCTTTTTTAAGCACTTAACGTCAGTCAAATGTCAAAAGAATTAAGTTAGTGAAACAATAATTACATACAAAACTGGTTAATTATGTAATTACTGTATTACTGTTTTTTTGTTGTTGCTACATTAGCTTTCTCTGAGGCTATGTTTTTGGTGAGGATTATACTTAATACATATATATACAGAGATGGGGAAAGGGAACTGGAATGTTATCTCTTCATCAGGCCACATTCGCATAGTTCTGTACCATTATGGGCTGATAGAACAAGGAAAACAAGGAAAAAGTACCAAAAAATAATTTGTGGAAAAGAGAAAGTCTGTTGGTTGATTGTGAATGCCAAGGGAATTGAATAGTGTGGTTCAGAGGTCAAGCTGGCTCTTTTTAGCGCCTTGAAGGGGGAGAGGGTGGAGTGAAAAAGGGGTGAACACAAGACATGAGAAAATGCATTGTGATGGAAAAGTTTTTGTGGGACAAAAGGAGGCAACAGGCTCAGTTTAGCGTTGCACAGAGGGGACAGGCCTGCTTTTGTCCCCACACCTCATGGTCAGAGGCCTCACAAATTTTATTCTCCCTTTATTTTTCTCTGCCTTCCCTCCCCCTTTTTCACCGAACATGGTCCCCTACTTTCCCATCAGATTGTGAAAAGGAGTGAAAGGAAAGATGGAGAGCTTGCAGTCTTGTGTAGTTGTTAATTAACATGCAGTTTTCTAATTCGTTGAGGACCCTTATAGCATAGGCCCAGGATTATGAGTGGGACTTAATCCAAGTAGTGAGAACACTGTAGCAATGTCTGCACACAGTGACATTCAACAAAACCTACTTGTTGTTTTCAGGCTTCACTGGATCTCTCTGCCAGATAGACATCGATGAGTGTGCCAGTACGCCTTGCAAAAATGGCGCCAAGTGCACAGATGGGCCCAACAAGTACACATGTGAATGCACTGAAGGTGGAGTAAACAGCTTTAATATATTTCACTAAATCACTTTTACATTTGCTTGATTGTAGTTAATATTGTCTTCATTTTTCCCAGGATACTCAGGAATACATTGTGAGACAGACATCAATGAGTGTTACTCAAGCCCTTGTCACTATGGGACCTGCATTGACGGCTTGGCCTCCTTCAGCTGCCTTTGTAAACCTGGCTATACAGGACGTCTATGTGAAACTAACATAAATGAGTGTTTAAGCCAACCCTGCCGTAATGGAGGCATTTGCCAGGACAGAGAAAACTCTTACACCTGCAACTGTCCTAAAGGCACTACTGGTATGTAGCAAGGTGCTATTAGAGTTATTTTTATGCTTTAATTAAAAAACTTCAACTTATTCAAGTTTGTGTTGTCTTTAAGGAATCAATTGTGAAATCAACATTGATGATTGTAAAAGCAATCCATGTGACTATGGAACCTGCCTGGACAAAATCAATGGCTATGAATGTGCTTGTGAGCCTGGTTACACTGGTAAGAAATATGATAAATCCTACAATTTTTATGGTTTAAAGAAAAAGTGTTTTGCTGGTGTTTATTGTGACAGATGGCGAGCGAGTGTGCACACTCCTCTGAGGCTCGACCGGTGTCACTTTCCAGCTCCACCCGGTCCCCAGCCAACTGCTGTTAGGGCGTCCCACAAAAAGAGACGGGATACCCACTCTTTAGCGCATACGGCCATTAGGGACTTAGTTGTAGAAAAGATTCATTGAAAGATTCCTGAAAGTTGAGCTTTTAAAAGCTTGGAAGCAGTTTCCTTCTTTAAAGTTAAAAGGGCGTTTGTTATGTACCATGGTTTTCTCAATGCTTCAAAAAGCCAAAATGGAGTTATTTTTTTCTGTATACAACTATATAACAGTATTAACACATGTTTAGCTTTATGCACCTTTTTCAATGCACAAACTGTAATTCCATCTGTTGTCTTACAGGCACAATGTGTAACATTAACATAGATGAGTGTGCCAGCAACCCTTGCCACAATGGCGGCACTTGCATTGATGGTATCAATGGCTTCACCTGTGTATGTCCTGAGGGGTACCATGACACTACCTGCTTCTCCCAAGTCAATGAGTGCCTCAGTAGTCCTTGTATTCATGGTCACTGTGAGGATAAAATCAATGGATACAATTGTCTTTGTGACTCTGGCTGGATTGGCAGAAACTGTGACATAAACAATAATGAGTGTGAATCTAACCCATGCATGAATGGAGGCACATGCAAGGACATGATCAGTGGATACATCTGCAGCTGTCGAGTGGGCTTCACAGGTCAGTTTCAGTGACTTTCTTATTGAGCTATATACTCACTTACTACTAAATTAACCACAGAATTGTTAATCATTTTTACTATGTTGAATCACAGGGCCAAACTGCAAGACTAATATCAATGAATGTGCCTCCAACCCTTGTCTGAACCAAGGGACCTGCATTGATGATGTTGCTGGATATAAATGTGTCTGTTCCTTACCTTACACTGGTATGAAAAAAAAGATGTTTAATAATATTTTGCTTTTAGATGGGAATGTGTTAAATAACAAATAATAATAATAAAACTTCCTCTGGACACTCACACTGGACACAGTGATACCCATAACCCAGTGCTACTAAACTTTTTTTTTTTTATATCTCACATTTGTATTTGTTCAGGAGGAGACAGAAAAGTATATGCCAAATTGAAGACATGTTGTCTTATCATCTTTTAGGAAAAATCTTCCTTTAGGGCATTGCTTGTGCTAGTGTGGGAGCGAAGTTCTTGTCACGTTTCCTGTATGCCTGCTTCCTGTCTCACAGACCAGCAAATAGCTACACAATGGCCGGAAACTGGAGCTTACGTCCTGTATGAGCTATGTGTTGTGGAAACAGATAGGGAAATATCTCTACAGCCCTCTAACAGGGACTGGGCCTGGCAAACCAACTGATAGCATTGATTGAAAGATGATTCTTTGTCCGTTTTGACTGGATAATCTCCAAGTTCATGAACTACAAGATATTACTGAGGAAGATTATAATTTCCATCAGTGGCTGACTTTGTATATGTACTTTACAGGAGAAAACTGTGAAACATTAATGGCACCATGTAGTTCCAAACCCTGTCATCATGGCGGCGTGTGTCAGGAATCAGAGGACTATCAGAGCTTCTCCTGCATTTGTCCTGAAGGATGGCAAGGTACTATACATTAACAGTTAAACGCAGTTAAAGTACCTTTATTAATTGCAGTGTTGCAACTCAGAGTATAAGAACGGCAATAATATAAAAGATATGCCATCAAATATATATATATTACTTAACTAGAATGTACTTTGAAAAGAGTTGATACCAAAAGCTGTAAATATAATACAAAACACTGCAAGTAGAGTAAAACTATAAGGCTACAAAACTATTAAGTGGCTTTTAGGCCTGTCACAGTAACTAATTTGCAAGATATGTTGTTGAAGAAAATATAGGTGATAAACAGTGACATTAAAGCTAAAGTCTGCCTCTGACACAATAACCCTAAATATAAAACATGAACAGAAATATGAATCATTTTAGTGCTAAGTTTGTGTTTAAAATAAGTTCAGATATAAATTAAATCTTCTACAGTTCTAATTTAATTGTAGAACTGAAAAATAAAATGTTCCCTTCTATTACAAAGACACATGATAAATATTGACTCCTAAAAAATATTTTTCCATCTATTATACATTGAATGATAGGTTGATAGTAATTATTGTGACAGGCCTAGAGGCTGTCTATCGTTATGTTTAGTATGACATGGTTTTAGGATGAAAAAAAACAAATGTATTACTTTATAATAAATAAAGTTATCTTTTAAAGGTCAAACCTGTGATGTGGATATTAAAGAATGTGTAAATAATCCTTGTCGCAATGGAGCCACTTGTCAGAACACTTTAGGCAGTTATCAGTGTAACTGCAAACCAGGATTCAGTGGACGAAACTGCGAAACGGACATTGATGACTGCAAACCAAGTACGACCATATCACAGACTGTTGAGTTTCACTGAATATTCTACAACAATTCTACATATTTTATAACAACCATCTCTTACAGATCCTTGCAGTAATGGTGGAGTCTGTAAGGACGAGGTGAATGGCTTTTTGTGCACCTGCCAGCCTGGTTTTCGGGGGACCAAATGTGAGGAGGACATAAATGAGTGTGAGAGTAACCCATGTAAAAATGGAGCAAACTGCACAGACTGCGTGAACAGTTATACCTGCACATGTCCGTCTGGTTTCAGTGGAATCCATTGTGAAGTCAACACTCCAGACTGTACAGAGAGGTATGAGACCGGACTTATCAGGCATCTTGGTGTTCAAACTATTCTGGCTCACTGCTGCCCTCTATAGTAGATCAATAAATGATGCTTGTAACTATTAACACGTAACACTTATAATTACTACACCTTGACTATCCTTAAAATGAATTACCACTAATTTTAATTTTAATTTATTTTGATTGGGATAATGCACAATAAATATATTGCAGAGAACAGATAACAAGCTACATTAATTGGCCTGTGCTCAATGTGGTGACTCTTATTTCCTACTTAGTTACTCATTTACTAACCTCTTATGTTTGTATGTGTGATTTATATGTAGTTGCACATGCTATTTTAGTATCATACCCGTTTATTTGTACTATTTTGCAAGACTGCTTTTAAAATATTTGTTGAGTAATTTGAAACTTGTGTATCTTTTCTAAAGTTTTATCTTTTCTTTGTATGCTTGCAGCTCCTGTTTGAATGGTGGGACTTGTGTAGATGGTATTAACACCTTTACATGTGTCTGCCCCCCGGGTTTCACTGGTAACTACTGCCAGCATGATATCAATGAGTGTGACTCTAAACCTTGCATGAATGGAGGCACATGTCATGACAGCTATGGCACCTACAAGTGCACCTGTCCACATGGATACCATGGACTTAACTGTCAGGTAAGCAGCTGATTATAATTATACTATTTCATTGTCATGTCATATACATTCAATTTATTCAACAAAAATCTTGATTTAACCAATAGAAAATCAAAGAGAGAAATTGTTAATGGTCAATCAAAGTCAAGCAGATATTTTTGTTTGATCACATATTTTTCCCTTTCTCTGTCTCTAGGATTTGGTCCGCTGGTGTGAAACTTCACCCTGTAAAAATGGAGGGACTTGTTGGCACAGGGACACCACCTACAGCTGCCAGTGTGCAACAGGCTGGAGTGGGCAGTATTGTGATGTCCCAAGTGTTTCGTGTGAAGTAGCAGCTAAACAAAGAGGTACAGAATCTTAAAGTGTGTGTGTATGTGTGTGTATAATATATTATAACTATAATTATGACTTTTACTATTATTATTACTTATTACTATTTATTTTTAATTAATTATTTTGCTATCTTAATTGTTGTGCATTTGTCAGGGGTGGATGTTTCTCAGTTGTGCCGTAACTCTGGCCAGTGTCTGGATGCAGGAAATGTCCACTATTGTCACTGTCAGTTGGGATACACTGGGAGTTACTGTGAGGAGCAGGTGGATGAATGTAACCCGAACCCCTGTCAGAATGGGGCCACCTGCACTGACTTTCTGGGTGGATACTCATGCAAGGTGAAGATGTCAATGTCACACCATTTTATAATTGTTGTTACCACCTCAAAAACTTAACTGGAGCTGTGTTTACTTTCACACATGCTTAAGTAATCTGTCTACATCTCCAAAGCTC
>JACN01145205.1:0-10845 GCA_000787155.1 Scartelaos histophorus
CCTGGACTCCCCCTGCAGGTGTAGTTTGTGAGTGCAGTTACAGTCAGATACACGGCGATACATGTACATAAAATGGTAAAAAGTCACATTTTTATAAACCTTTTCCACCTCCGAGGCACTCAAAGGAACCACTCGCCCATTCGCAGGCACGTTCACACACCGAGATGGGTTAAGTGTCTTGCATTTATCTGCGAGAACAGGAATTGCACCGCCAGTTTCTGGGTCAATGCATTGTTTCTCAAAGACTAGATTTTTTTGGGGTTGCCTTTTCACAATCACCCTACAAAAACTCAAACAAAAACTCAAACAAATGCTGAAATATTAAGACATTTTGTATAATTTATAATCTCTTTGTGATTATTTTATTGACTATTTTGTTCCAATATTGCTGTTTCAATTGAAAAGAAATGGACCACAGTTAATGTCCAAATGGGCGACTTTTATCACTGGTTCAATTCCTGTTTTTTCATTGTTTAAAACTCGAGTAATACTAATTGTTCAGAGAGGCACAATCACTCAATCAATAATAAAACATCCTCATTAATGTTCAAGAACCGATCAAATACAACTTTTATTTAGTGATTTACGAATAATGTCTTTTGACTTGGGTCGTGAAGGTTTGTGACTTTTAAAAATATGGGTCCCCAGAAGAAAATAATGTCTTGACTTGGGTCGTGAAGGTTTGTGACTTTTAAAAATATGGGTCCCCAGAAGAAAAGTTTGGGAAAAACTATCAGTAGATTTGACGACTCGACCGATGTTCACGTTAACGGGGAATCGAACCTCCAACCTTCAGATCAGTGAACAAACGCTCGACCAACTGAGCTACTGCCGACCTAGTGATAGTTTTTCCCAAGTCCGTTTTAGTCGACCAATTAATCAACGGTGTTTTTAGCCAACCATGAATGACTTTTCGGATGATTTCTGCTCGTCTCCATGGAGGTTTCATCGCTTTGCTTGGAACGTTTCACGGTTTGACTTTAATCTTGCGCAACATCGAACCATTAAGTCAAAATTAACGTTAATTTTTACTGCGACGGATGGTTATCGAAATATAACGTTTACCATAAAAGGCGGTGCCCGTTTGTAATTATCCGTTATGTAAAATATCGTAAAATAACGTTAAAAGGAAATAATTACGATCGTCTGAATTTGAATCCGATCCCAAAAGCGTTACGGTTGCCTGCCCTTTAAAAGCTGCTTCGGCTGCCGTTGATTATCTTAATATCGAATCAACATTTCCAACTTTCTTAATTTCTCGAGAGATTTTGCAGAAATATGTTTCATTTGACCGAGGAATTAAGTTACAGATGTACAAATATTCAAAAGTAGATGATGAAATGAAATGTGTTCTCAAAGGAAATATATAGACGCCAGAAGCTCAGTCTTCCACCTTCTGACTCTACAAGTGTTATTGCTTTGTCTGGAATGTTCCGCAGTACAGCATTAAAGCAGGAAGCATATCTTGTATTTATCGCATTTCAGGTTTTCACTGCAAAAATTCTATCTTGAAAAAACATTCTTCTTCACCTCTCCGCGGGTCCGACCTGTACCTTGGCCTGGTGGTGACGTCAGCTTGTCTCCATGGAAATAGATAAGTTTAACGCCATACTGCAAAACATTCCAGGCCAAGTTGCAACATCGCCATGGAGACGAGCCAACAGAAATTTTATTATATTTTTCCTGATGTGTTGTTTGATGACGTACTCCAAGAACATAGAGTAAAATCCTGCAAAAATGTGAGATTTTTCGTCAGAGCTGTTCCGGAACAATTGCCCCGTTTACATAAAAGCTTTCAATCCGATTAAAAATTATTTAATTCAGAATAAAAATTAATTCCCCTTTAAATAGACCATGTAAACACTTAATTCCTAATGATTATTCAGAATTAAACTTCTGATTTAAGTTTGTGGTTTATTCCGATGTTAAAGCCGGTTTAATTTATTCTGTGATCATGTAAATGTTTATTCTGCTTAAAAAAATTATTCAGTCGTTCATATTCGTTGGGTCGTTCTTCTGACGCGATGTCGTTCGGCAAAAAAGCACAAAATTTTGATCTCGAACCCAAACAATTTGTCTAATAATTCGCTGTAAGAACTCCAGATAATGAAAACGGAAAAAGCGGGAAAAAAAGCCAAACTCCGGCAGCAGCTGATTGTGAGTTTTCTTCTGTCGACGTAAATACGTTCGTGTCTCTGTCCAATCAGAACCTTCCCCAGGGAATAAAGACGATTTAACCTGTTTTCAATGTTTAACTGCCATAATTTAGATTTACTTTTTATTTCAATAATTTTTGAAGGAAAAATCTGATTTTTTTTGGGGGGGGTAGGAACTGTTGTTGTTCTGTTCGTTTCCGCTGGACCTTTTATGTCGACGCACGCCTGCTGAAGAAGTGGAAAAATGTGGCTTATCGGAAAAAGCTAATTAAAAGTGAAAATAAAGTAGTTTAATTTCAAGTTTAAAGAGTCGTTCCACCTCTGAGTCTGGGCCAACCAGCGAGGTATGTTTTTTGTATCTGTTTATTTTGTCGTCGGTTATATTTTTCTAATTGTAATTTATGTTAATTACTTTAGTTCGACGGAGGCATTTGCTGAAGTTGAAGGCTAAAGAATGTATGAGCGACAATAAAAATCAATCAACCCATAAGTAAAAAGAACTCTTTACTGACTGACAAAGAGGCGGTGTGATACCATGGAAACCTGAATTCAGAATTATTATTTCCATGTAAACCCAAAGAAGAATCATTTAAATTTGATCTATTTAATTCGGTATAAGTTAAATCGGGTTTAAAAACATCATATAAACGTGGCCATTGTACATCCTAAAAAAATCTCACATTTTTGTAACACACTGTACAGGATTTTTCTCTATGTTCTTGGGCTGCTCCTCCAACGCATTCGTTTCAAGTAATTGAAGTGCGAAGTTCTGTTTTTTGGGGTTTTTTTAACTACATACCCCAGAAAATACTGAATTATTCTGACAGGTGTGATTGGTACAAAGCCTTTTTTTTGTTTGTTTGTTTCAAATTAAGGATATGAATGGACGCAATTAGCAAATCACAAAGGCAGTAATTATTTGAAGTACCATCATTTTCTCCACAAACAACAAAATATCCTGTCTTATTCTGCATAAAAATGGAAAACCATGTGTCCTGAAATACAAATGTTCATATTTCAAATTTAGTTTTTTCCCTAAAATCATGTAGTCTTGCCTATAACATGCGTTTTCCAATGTAACCACTGAACCCTCCAACCTTTTATAACATATTTTAGTTAATAAACCACAATTCACGGGTTTCACATGACTTCATAACATTCTGTAGGCCGATTTTAATTGATAAAAATGGTTAGCAACAAAAAATAATATTAGTAAAGTCCAGATTTTTGTCATTATATAGCGAAGTATGGAGTCTGGGCACTAAAATAAATGATCCGTGACTTTACGTTTTGAATATTTAATGGTAACATACAACAAAATCAGAAGGAAAAAATAGCAAATTTCTCAGATCTGGCCAAGATTTTAAGACTTATATCAGGTTATTCATCTTGTTTTCAGGTTTATTGTCTCCTTTAGAGTTCTGAGACTGCTTGATTTTAGTCTAGAAGTAGTTTATTTTAAGATAAATTGTCAAGTAAATGATTATCGGTCATTTCACTACTTTTAAGTCATTTTCCGATAGATTTAAGTGCTTCTATCTTAAACTTTTTGCACTGAAAACCACTAATGTACCTTGCGTTGGAGCTAAAATACAAACTTCTTCAATATTTTACAAAAAATTGGGTCTGGTCATTGGTGAATCTCCCTGTTTTCAAATGGAAATGACTGACAGGTGGATTAGCCAATCAGGGTCACGCGTATCAAAACAAATATGGCGCAGATAGGACTGAAAACACTGTGGGTTTCCGTAGAATCAGTAAGCAAAACAATGAACTCGGCAAGAGGGATTTGATTTGTAAATGACGAGTGACCAATGAGCTCCTTTGCTTCACACGCATCACTGAGAAAAACAAATCTTTCCGTCGGTTTGCTCGGGCTGGAGATGCGTATCCTTCTGGGTCAGGACAAATTTCCCTAAAGCGTCCCTTAACCTTCACCTTAACCTTTTGGATTTAAACTTTACGTCAAATCCTGAAGCTGACAGTTCAGGACCATTCGGAAAAAGTGGATGCTGTCGTTGTGTCTTCGGGCCTGACACAAGATTTGCTTTTTTCAGGCTATCCCGGGGCTGCTGTGGCCAGAGAAGATGTTTCCGGGATGAATAAAATCAAACGAAATTGCACTTTTGAATGGACGCAATTTGATCAACTAAAAAACCTGCAATTTCCTCAACAAAAAACAAAATATCCGGTTTTATTCTGTATGAAAGACTCACACAAACATGGTCTAAAATGTGATTCTCGCTTCGATTTGTCAGTTCGTAGTTCAGTCTTTTTGTCAATTCTTGTGACAAAAATGTGTTTAAAATGCAAACTTTGAACAAAATTCTATTACTAAAACAGAATTTGCAAATCTCATCACATCCTCCAGGTCTAAAAATGTTATAATTTTCCCGAATCGCTCATTTATCAGGAATGGGGGCAAGATCTCCTGAGAAAAATGATCTTGTGAGGGTTTTTTTCCTCCTGAATTTACCTTTGGCTTGGACAGAAAAAGAGTTAAGAGCTGCTACAATTTAAGAAGCTGTAGTTCAAAACAGTAGCAGGATAGTGACCACTGAAGTAAAGTAAAATAAATAAAAATAGTGAAGACAAATTGACCTTTTCTGACCTGGAAGTAGCCGTGAAACGGGAAAAATTGGAAAATTCCTGTGAAAAAGTGTTATTTTTCTGCCAGCGTCATAAATCTGCCCCATCACCAAATTTTCGTCCAATAAAATCGACAAAAGACATATTCTGTCCATGAAGAATTTATCCATAACCAACAAGAGATGAAAGACATAAATTTAAAGGTGAAAAACGGCTAGCATTCGCGAGCTACTCCTGAGCAAAACTAACGATATGGCAATGAATAAAACATATGTAATAAGTAATTCATTAATAACTTGTTAATTCAGACTGATTCTTGAATTAAAATTAAAAATCGATTTCATGATGTAGATATTAGCATATATACATAGATTTGTGCAGCTCGAATGCTACAGATGTTCACAGATTCCATTTCTAGCAATTAAACTGCGCAGACCTCTCCATCTGTGCAAGTGTAGATAATAAAGGTGGTAAAGAAGATTTTCCAAGGAACGAGGAGCACAGCAACCCGATCCCCGACTATTACAACAAGCAGCAGCAAACGGACTTTTTCTTTGCATTAAAATCAGGTTTTCAGATACAGGAATCACATTTGTGTCCTGAAAAACGTCTGTCGAGTTCTTGGAAATAAAGTACGTTTCCCAATGATGAGCAGAAGTTTCCTGTCCAGAAGTAATTTAGCTCCAGCGCGTCAGTCTTTAGACCCTCGTCTGCTTCAGTGACGCCATCGCTGGAATGAATCTCCTAGAATCACCATTGTTTGGCTTCGCTCCTTTTCCTCTTCTCTTCTCCTTTCGGTGACCTCATAAATGGACTTTCTTTTGCGCTGAACTGGTCGTGGATTCTTGTCGTCGCGACAAACTTTGTGCAAACTGCGAGGAAGCTCCAGCTGGAAAAAGCCACTAAGAACCACCGCATTGGTTTAGTAAACAGCATCTTGCGTCTAAGAGTCTTAAGAACCACCATTGGTTTAGTAAACAGCATCTTGCGTCTAAGAGTCTAAGAGCCGAACGTAAACCACGAAATCCCAGAGACTCAGTGACACTAGAAGAGCAGAGAGTTTGACTGAACCCAACAGCCAATAGAAAACCAGGTAGAGTCATTTTCTATTGGCTGATGTTTATCTGGACCCAACACGTCCAGAGTTGATGGATTTTCATTCTTTTTGTTTTGGTCATCAAAATTACAAGGCTGCTACATGTTTATAATGCATCACTGACTATTTGAAAAAAAAATCCTCCATACAACCTTAACAAATATGAAATCAGTTTTTAATTTTAATTGTAGAATCAGTCTGATGACGTTACCATATCATTAGTTTTGCTCAGGATTAGTTCACTAATGCTAGTCATTTTTCACCTTTAAGTTTTTGTCCTTGTGCCTTGTTAGTTGTTGATAAATTCTTCATGGACAGAATTTCTCCTTTGTCGACCTTGTTGGATGTAGAGTTGAGGATGGGGCAGATTTATGAAGCTGGTGGAAAATACACTTTTCCACAGGTATTTTCCCAGAGAAAAGCATTGACCGGAAGTGCCGTTTACGCTACATTGTGGCACTTCTGGGTGTTGTGAAAAAGATCTATTGTGAAATTGATTGCAAATTATTATTATTTATTGCAAATTATGAAAATTCTAGATAAAATGCTTTAAATTCTGCTAAATTCTAGATTAAATCGTTTCAATTCTACTAAATTCTAGATAAACATACTTCAAACAGTAATGATTAGTGTTCAGGATCTAATAATAAGTTCTCAGATGCCAAATTCTAAATAAAATAATGAAAATTCTGCTTAATTCTCTATAAAATGCTTTAAATTCCGCTAAATTCTAGATAAAATGACTTGAATTCTGCTAAATTCTAGATAAAATGGTTTAAATTCTGCTAAATCCTAGATAAAATGCTTTAAATTCTGCTAAATTCTAGATAAAATGGTTTAAATTCTCTGCTAAATCAGATAAAATGCTTTAAATTCTGCTAAATTCTAGATAAAATGACTTAAATTCCGCTAAATTCTAGATAAAATGGTTTAAATTCCACTAAATTCTCTATAAAATACTTTTAATTCTGCTAAATTTTAGATAAAATGGTTTAAATTCTACTAAATTATCTATAAAATGGTTTAAATTCTGCTAAATTCTAGATAAAATGCTTTAAATTCTGCTAAATTCTAGATAAAATGGTTTAAATTCCGCTAAATTCTCTATAAAATGCTTTAAATTCCGCTAAATTCTAGATAAAATGGTTTAAATTCCGCTTAATTCTCTATACATTGCTTTAAATTCGGCTAAATTCTAGATAAAATGGTTTATATTCCCTTATCCATTTATATATTAATGGTTTATGTTGCCTATTTGCTCTCGAGTTTCCATCTAAAAACGTGCAAATTATGTCTAAAATCTCGTCTTGTCTCATTCTCGTGGACCCAATCTCGTCTTGTCGAAACTGCGTCTCGTCCAATCCCTAAAATCGATGTTTCTTTTTTGAATAACAGTAATATTTCCTGATCGAGCAATGGCAGATCCGTTCATATGACTGACATGGATTCAATTTGTATATTTTCCACTTCACAGACCTGAATCCGTATATATTGGTTTAGCTAACAGTGAACTCTCTCGGGGGATGTGTTTTGAATGGCGTCCTTCTCTTGCCGCCATTGTCTTTTAATGATTTCAAAGACCCAGCGAGTTCTCGGCGGATCTGTCAGCCTGAGTTTTACCCACGGTGACAAGTGTCGTACTCCCAGGGGGCCGAGCGGCGAGGAGGAGGAGGCGGGGGGGGTACTGAGGGATTCAAATGAGCTCCGGTTTTGAAGTGGCATCGGCGAGGCTTAAAGAATCTGAGATGTGCAGATAGATCGACTGGTAAACCTCAGCTGAAGCGCGCCACTCACTCCAACCCGAGTGTTCTCATCGTTATGACTCGAGTACCGCCATTTATGCTGCGTTCGGGCGTCCACGGGTGCTCGAATTTACGGTATTCTGACTTCATGAGCTTTCAAACGTCCTATATATTAAGCAGAGTTGACTCAAATGTTGGTACTTCACTGCAAATTTCTCTAATTTGGCCAAGATTTTCAAACTTATATCAGGTTATTCATCTTGTTTTTAGATTTTTTTTAATCTACTTTCTAGTTTTGAGATAGTTTAATTCTAATTTAGGTCGTTTATTTGAAGATAAATTGTGAAGTGAAATGATCTGTCACTACAGCAAGATAATTTGACTAATTTTAAGACAAATTTTAGCTCGTCAAAAACATACCTTGTTATGTAAGAACAATTGTTCCATCAGATTTTGAATTTTAAATACCGTTGAATTTCTCACTTTGAATTTTTTAACTCTGAAAAAACATGTTTGGATTATTTTTATTTTGAGTTTTTTAGCTGCTGAAATGTTGTGTTTCGTGTTTCAAATTCAATATTGAAAAATGGCCTTTTAAATATTCAGCACAAATATTTTCAAGCCCTCGAATTCAAGCGTCAAAATTCAGTGTGGAATTCGCAGTGAAAAAAAATTTGCAGCAAAGATCCAAGATGCCAAGGCAGAAGCAATCGATTCATAATTATCTGATCTAACTTAGTAACAAACAGGAAATGGTGCAGTGAAGCGATGTGATTGGTCAGAATTAACCTCATCCAAAGCTCAAACCCCGCCCACAGATGAGAACCATAAGGAAACAGCCTCTATCCTCCCCACTCACTCTGGATCGATTGCTTCTGTCTTGGCGTCTTGGATCTTTGCTGCGGAATTTTTCAACGCCAATTAGGGCTGCACGATATATCGAAAAAATATCGTCATCGCGATAATAGCACGTGCGATATCCACATCGCAAAGATGCGCTGAATATTTAAAAGGTTTAAAAGATTTTTTTTATTTTTTTTAAGATGTGCACTTAAAATTACAGCAACTAAAATTCTGATTAAAATTAATTCAAACATCTTTTTTCAGAGTTAAAAAATTCAAAGTGAGAAATTCAGCGATATGTAAAATTCAAACTCTAATGGAACAATTTATCTTTTTGTGTTTTGTTTCACTCACACACATTTGAGTCTTTTATTATTAGTCCGTCTACATCTCCAAAGCTCCAAATACTACGTTCCACCTTGTGATGTCACATATTTGTAGTTTTCAGGCACCTTTTGTCCAGTAGAGTTTGGGCATTCCAGGGCTGAAATGGTCCAAATGATTCGAGTGAAGGTGCGTGGAGTTTAAAAACACTGTGGAGCACTTCCTGTATCACCGCGTGACGTCACGAGGTGGAACAGAGCCAGAGAAGAACTAGAAATGTGCAACATGAATGAAAATAGCGTAATATGAAGGTAAAATTTCATCCTTTTTCCAGCAGATGACATCAAACGCGGTCGGGCGGCAGCTTTTAAACCCGGGTTGCGTTGGCCGGGCGTCGCTAGCATCCTTGTAGTTCACTTCCCCATGACGGACTAAAGTGCTCCTCTCCGGTCTCTCTGCACCGCTGACCTCCTTCACATCCATGTACTCCACAGGGCAGCGGCCACGTTCTGCCTCCAGAGACGAGCCAGGCCGGCTGTAAATGGTTCCAGTGTTGTTTTTCTACAGCGTGTAAAATACCACGTCCTGTCGGCTGGAAATATCTTAACTAACTGAGCCGAACTGGGCAGTATGCTGAAGTGATCTGTTATATAAGTTCAAGCGCTGCAAAAAAGCTTGGTCAAAATGTAAGATACAAACACTTAAATCTATTTAATTGATCTGTAAGTGCAGCAAGATAAATTTTACTTGACAATAAACTCCCTCTAGACTAGAATGAATCAGTCTCTGGGAGTGTTCATGGGCTGGAAATAAGTTTATAAATGCAAAGTTTAACACACTAAAAACAGTAATGTTTAGTGTTCATGGCCTAATAATATGTTCTCAGATGCCAAATTCTAGATGAAATGCTTTAAATTCTGCTAAATTCAAGATAAAATGCTTTAAATTCTGCTAAATTCAAGATAAAATGCTTTAAATTCTGCTAAATTCTCTATAAAATGCTTTCATTTCTGCTCAGTTCGAAATACAATGGTTTAAATTCTTCTAAATTCTAGATTAACATACTTAAAACAATAATATTTAGTGTCCATGGCCCAATAATAAGTTCTCAGATGAAAATTCTAGATGAAATGCTTTAAATTCTGCTAAATTCAAGATAAAATAAATTAATTTCTGCTCAGTTCTAAATAAAATGCAAAATTCTAGATTAACATACTTAAAACAGTAATATTTAGTGTCCATGGCCTAATAATATGTTCTCAGATGCCAAATTCTAGATGAAATGCTTTAAATTCTGCTAAATTCAAGATAAAATGCTTTAAATTCTGCTAAATTCAAGATAAAATGTTTTAAATTCTGCTAAATTCTGTATAAAATCCTTTACAATCTGCTAAATCCTAGATAAAATTGTTTAAATTCTGCTAAATTCTACATAAAATGGTTTAAATTCCGCTAAATTCTCAAAAAAACCTGAATTGAGCATTAAGCCCTGCAGTGTGAGCGTAGCCTTAGCTGGAACTCCAAAATCTCCGCTGACTTTGTACCGTTGAGCACAACATGATCACTCCCTGCTCCTCGTTTAGTCTTTGCACGTTGCCCATTTGCTCTCGAGTTTCCACCTAAAAACGTGCCAAACATGCCTCTGCGTTCGTGCGTTGTACATTGTGTCGCCACGGTAACTGACGAACAACGATTCCGACCCGCTGCATTTTGGGTAAGGAGCTCGTGTCGTCCCACCTCGCCGCCGCCGCCACATTCGGAGTCACGGCGGCTCCTCTCCTGAGCTCTCCCGTTGACTTGATCGGACTGACAGAGTTCTCGCGCCCCCGGAGATGCCAGCCCTTCTCCAGCCCTTCTCCAGCCTCCGCCCGGCGCTCCTCGTGCCCGGCCCCCCTCCCGCTCCTCGCTCCCCGGGAAAACCTCTTGACAAACGCAACGTGGCACCTCGGCAGAGCAGTACTTTTATTGTTGCCTTGGACTATCTGTGTCTCTGTCTCTGCACGCTCGCATACACAACCCGACTGGCAGAGGTGGGCACGACTCGCTTCCATTCACTCACTTACATCCGCTTAAAGCTGCACCGTGGAACTTTTCT
>KN507323.1:6924-30700 GCA_000787155.1 Scartelaos histophorus
AGATTCTGGCACATCTATAAGAAAAGCTTATTTGTACACAAAGTAACTCAAAGTGCTTTGCAGAAGGAGAAATACATTAAATTGCAATAAAACATGAATCATTATAATAAAATTGACTTTGAAAGAGAAGAGTACAGAATAAAATTGCAACAGTCATATGCTCAGCCTGAATACTCTGCAATGCAACTCCACATACTGGAGATGGAGTGTGGTCTGTGAACCAGCGGTCGTAACAATCAAAGACACAGTGTATCCACTACACTACTGTTTATACTGGAGAACCTGGACTGTCGGAGCTCTTAGTTTAAAGTTGCATGCAGTGAAGAACAAGACATGCTGAGTAAAAAACCTGCAACAATCAACATGTTCCAGGCAGGAGTCAAACCTTTAGTGCCGTTAGTGTGCAAGTACAATATAAAGCTAACCGTGCAGTCACTTCTTTTTGATATAATGACTGATGAACATCAAATAACAGACAGTACATATTCAAAGGTTGTATGGAGGATTTTTTGTTGTTGTTTCAAATTATAAATGTTAGCATTATAGACATATAGCAGCATTGTAACTATGATGATCAAAACTAAAAGAATGAAAATCCATCAACTCTGGAGATGGTGGGGCCAGATAAACATCAGCCAATAGACAACGAGGCTGCTTCGTTTTCTATTGGCTGTTGGGCTGTCAATCTAATTCCCTACGCTTCTAGGGTAACAGAGTCGCTGGTGCGCTGGGATTACGTGGTTTACGTACGGCTCTTACGCACCCCACAGATGCAAGGAGCTGTTTAATAAACCATTGCAGCGGTCCTTAGAGGCTTTTTTGAGCTGTAGCTTCCTCGCAGTTAGCACAAAGTTTGTTGCAATGACAGAAAAGAATCCACTACCAGTTCAAAAGAAAGGCAATTTTTGACGATACTGAAAGGATAAGAGAAGGGGAAAGGCAGAAAAAACAAACTA
Organism: Scartelaos histophorus; assembly: GCA_000787155.1. NCBI lineage: Eukaryota > Metazoa > Chordata > Actinopteri > Gobiiformes > Gobiidae > Scartelaos > Scartelaos histophorus. The sequence continues at coordinate 7,881 of KN507323.1, forward strand.
AAGGGATTCTAGGAGATTCATTCCAGCGATAGCTACACTGACGCAGACGAGGGTCTAAAAACTCATGTCGCTAAATTATGTCTGGACAGGTAACTTCTGCTTATCATCGGGAAATATATTTTATTTCAAAGAGACAAACATTTTTCAGGACACGAATGCAATATCCTGTATCTAAAAATGTGATTTTCAGTGCAAAGAAAAAGTCCATGTGCTGCTGCTTGTTGTATTAGTAGCTAGGTAATTACAAGTCCTGTGCAGCAATGAGGAGCGAGCTTGTTCTCTAGGATAGGATAAACTACTTCATTAAAAACGTCGTGTAAATCTAAGTAATCGCCACACATAACCCAGAATGTCGTTGCAGTTAGAATAATAGTAAAAGAGAATAGTAGCCACATCAGTGCACCGTTTTTTGGCATAAGGAGGCGGGGGCATTTGAAAAAGTCGCTGTACTCGATGTTCTTTGGAAAATCCTCTATACCACCTTTAAAGAAATAAAAGTGGTGGTAACTTAATTGGAGTAAAAATGAATAACCAAAGTATGTAAATATATAAAATTTCATTGAAATAAGTTAATTTATGGTCAAATCTATGATCATTCTGTACAGATGGCATTTGTTTACATGTGTACTCAGGTTATTCAGTTGTTCCACATCAGGGTTAGGTTTTTACTCGTATGAACATAAAAGATTATTCTTTCCTATAAAACCCCATCTGATGGAAAATCGAAATGAGAGCTCCTGCTTCATCTCATTGGCACAGTGCTTTCACAGACAAGTGCTCTGGTCAAGATGAGTCAAATGCATTTCCTGTGTAACCACTTCATATCCGAGTCCTCCTGGTAAAAACCCACACAATTACAACATTCCTCTACAACTGCACAATAAAAGACACTCCACCATACATTTGTTCAGGAGCTTTTCTGTTATTCTCAATTAGTCTCTCAGTAGCAACGCAAAAAAGCAGTGGAAAAACGAAATCCGCCATGACTTTCACCTCATCCCCTGATGTTAACACCCATAATTATATCTGTAAAGAGAACAAATACTAACCATAATCAGATTTTGCGTTTCAGCTACGCACGGCTGCTCTTAACAGCAAAGCAGATGACAAAAAGGGGCAAGTTGAATTGTTCTACCACGCGCATTACCAAAAGTCATTTAATACAGAAACGCTGGTCAATTTCTGCAAAAAAAAAAAAAGGAAAAAAGAAAGAAAACAACATGTGTCCAACTGCTTTTCATTTAGCCTTTAATAGAACAGGCCGGGTGCAGACATTCGAAACAGCTAAACCAAAACGACACAGAAACATCTGGCGAGGTGTTGCGATGATTATCCAAACAATGGGGAATTTGTGGAGAGAGCAGAGAGCCGCACAAGAGCACAAATATGGCGGCGTACTTTTGTTACTACGCGCTTCTCGTGAGATTCTTGTTGATTATTCCGGCTTTGATCTTAATTTCTTTCTCTTTCGATGTGCGTGAGTGCGACGAAGGCTGAGTGGCCAGGTGCAGCCTTTTCCCGAACACAACAGCCTCCAATCATCGCTCGCAATCATATGTGACAAATTATTAGGTTTTTTCACACCCTCGGTCTTTAAAAAAAGCAAAACAAAAAAAACCACAACAGCAAATCATCAGTGGAATTCATGTGTTAAAATGTGTGTGTGAGTCAGACAGTGAAGTGTGGGGAAGAGGCGGTTTTGGATTTGATTTAGTTTACAAATGTTTTCCTTCTTCAATTAAATCGCAGCGAAATTAGCTTCTTGCATTGTTGTGCATTTGGTGAAAAGGAAAGCAGTCTTTTCAAGGTAGGGTTTGAATAGATCTTGTACATTTTAAACAAAAAATTCAAAAATGTGTGAGAGACATAATTGATTTACAGTTGTGAATTAATTTCAACATTATTGTTTTGAGGTTTGCTGACACCCCCTATTGTTTTTTTTTGGTGTCACATGTCATTGTTGTAATTTCTGAACATTATTAGTTTTACGAGATTCATTTGAACGGCCCGCACTGGTTTGTCGGTGTGCCTTGAACTAGACTAGAGGTGTGCATGGACTGAGAGCAGGGGAGCTGTTGTAAGCCGGTTTTCAACTTTTTGCGGCTTTATAATAAACATTCTGTGAGAAATATCTTTGTAGAATTTCATTGTTTTATGTGTCCTCTGTGTGTTAGTAAGGTTAAAGGAGTAGAGTTGAAGGGACTAGTGAATATGTGGTCATCGCAGGGGTTAAAAGTGCCAGCGATCTGCTCACCACCTACTGGGTACATGATTAACTCTTGAAGATCCAGGCCATCGTATTGAAAACACTGCTAGTCAAATGATAACCACAAGATGCTGTAAAACTTAGCCATGCCTATTATTGCATAATTAAAGAAAAACAAGGGGTGCTGTAAAACAGCACAGGGATGCGAAGAGGTATTTAAGGGACCTGATACCACCGTACTACAGAGACGATTTGATAAAGATGGTTTGTTAGAGACATGTTGCAGAGGAGACAACTGAATGATGACCTGCATCTGCATCTGCTTGAGTCAGAATTAAAGTAACCATACGCAATTACATCAAGTCTCCTGGACTCTTGTTTTCATCACCTCCTGAAAAGCTGACAATTCCTTGTGAAAAAGACAACCTACATCGTTTTCTGCGCCCCTAAAGATCTGCAACACTTTTTCAAAAGTCTTGCATGAATACTGAGGTGTACATTTCTACTTCATTTACGTACCTGTAACTTTGGCATTGTAAACCGGAGAAACAAAAATTTTCTACAACATGAATTTGATCTTCGTGTATTCAATATTTTTCTGGTGGTGGATTCATTTCCTTCCTGTGTGGTGTAGATGTTGAATGTTTCACAGCATGAAACTGAAAATGTTACACAAAACTTAGCAGCGCCATAATGTTGTTCCAGCTTTAACAGCTTTAACAGCTTCTTCTACTTTTAGTTCAGTAGAGACGAGCAATTCTGGGGTTGAACTTATCCAAATGACTCTACGAAGGTGTATGGAGTTTAAAAACGCAGTGGAGCCAGACTAAATATGCAGGGCCTGTGTGTTAAACATGTGTGAATAAAACGAAACACAACTTCAGGTATGTTTATGATGAGGAAACGTTATAGAAGAAATAAAGTAATATGGACCTTTTAACCACTGAAGAAATGAAAAAATGCAGATGATACTTCTGGGTGTAAGACAGAAAACAGTAAGAAGGTGGCAAATTACCCTGCAAAATGTTACAAAATGAGTAAAACAATGTCTAACTTCTGTATAAGCTTATACATAAATATATATTGCTTGATTTTCCTCCCTGCCCATCACAGCGTCTAAAGCCTAAAGGCACATATTTCCATTTTGCCTTCACCCTGCCCAAATCTTCTGTAACAACAAACACAGGCAGATGTGATGACTTCCTCTGTGTACACTGATTCATATAATACAGCTCTTTGTCTAACACACAGTCCCGTTCATAGGAGTATTATGGTAGACGGTCAAGCCACTGATCCCACAATGATCCCTGGAGGCCGGTTCACCCCGAGCAGCTTCACCCGAGCTGAAAGATGAGAGGACTGAATGAGGTCAAATATGAGGTGACCGAGGAAAAACTAAATCAAAGAAAAGTCGTGATCTTTATGGTTTCCTGTTGGTGGACTTGGTTCCGATGCCTAACACAAATGGATGTGACTGTAAATAAGAAAATCTGGACGAAAAATAGACTATTGATTGTCTGGTGATTCAGTTTGGAGATGTTTGAATTTTCAATTATGTATTGATACGATGGGTGTGTTATTTCAAGTTTCCACACTAGTTTTTGTTAAAAAATAGTTAAAATTCACCGTAAATCAAACTCATATGTATAAGTGTAATTATAATTTATGTATAAACTTCCATTAGGCTCACTATTTTCTGATATGCCAACTGCTTGTTTCCATAGAGATGTTTCTTGGCTTGGAATATTCCATAATGTTAGTAACCTTATCTGAATCTATGGTGTCATGCAAGCAGTGTCGCTGTGCCAAGTTACAGGTCAAATCTGTGGAAAGGCGACCTAGCTCACAGTAAGAGTGCCATGTATTTTTGAGTTATAACCAAATAGTTCCAGAAAAGTAACACAATGGACCTTTAACAAAACTATATTGCTGTATTTTGTGGTCTATGTTGAAATGTTGTTTCCTCATCACAAACCTGGACTTGTGTTTTGTTTCATTCACACGTTTAACACAAAACTGCCACATATTTAGGCTAAAACATAAAAACACAACAAAAGAACCGTATTTTTCGGACTATAAGGCGCATCTAAAATCATTACATTTTCTCAAAAATCATCAGTGGCCTTATAATCCAGTGGCCTTATGTATGACCTTTGGTTGTGTTTAACCTCCAACTGATTTTATGTTGTATCATTACGGCTAATAACGTATTAGTGGGCGAGTCAGGAGGAGTAATATGTTGGCGACATATAGGGCGACTGTGCAACATACCGGTAGTTCTGCCGTGTGCTGTACAAGGACCCAAAATGCCACCATTACCATGCAGATTTCAGGTTTTGTATTTTTGTGTTAAAACTGCACAATGTTGAGAGGGATCCGGGCATGTTTGATGCCCAAATCACCCAAATGTTAAACTTGTATTTTTGTGTTAGCTACAACTGAGAGTTATTGTAAATGACCTGAATAAAGCTCGATTTATCTGCGTTTTGTTTCGCTTATTGCGCCTTATAATCCGATGCTCCTTATGTGTGGACAATGACACAACTGAAATATTATTTGATACTGCGCCTTATAATCCGATGCACTTTATAGCCTGAAAAATACGGTATGTTTTTGATAAGGTAACAACATTCTAACACGGCTTTAACCTCACAAGAGTCAATTTTGCGTACTATAAGACCTTTAAGCTTACGGCTTTGCTCTTATTTGATTTTACTGGTTTATTGTTTTAGGACTAATATGTTTTATTTGTGTTTAATGAGTATTTATTGTATTATTATATTATTATTGTTGCATTTAGTCTGTATTTGTGCAGCACTTTGGAAACTGTTGTTTATGAAATGTGCTATAGAAATAAAGTGGATTGGATTGGATAATTGCACTAAAACCAAACAGTCAAAATCCAAAACATACAACCCCCAGTACGTCCAGTAATCTATTCACTCATTGGTGTAATACTCACAAATAAACCCATCTCTGCATCCACTCTTCTCCATACCACCACCAACATCTGCTGTACGACTCTCATTAAGTCATTATGGGATGTTGATGAAGAGAGGTCAGCCAGGATATTATTGCCCAATCTGCACCTTTCCCCTGCCCACTAACCGACCTATTAAATCAAAGCGGGGCCCGTGTATCGTCACCCGCCCATCCTTCTGGTCCATTGAGCTCAAAGCCACCGGCACCCTCTTGTTCTCCACTCGAGCAGAATCAGCACCCATGACAAACTTCATTACGGCCGTCGTTGAAAGCGCTCCTCCACCTATAGCCGCGCTTCTGCTTTGGCCTGCGGGGGGCTCTTCTCGTGAGTGCTGCCATGTATTTGCTGACCCATGTTTGCTGATCACAGTTTGAACGTCCACTCCGCTAAATCACATGTCTCCACTTTCGCTACTCCTCTCGATTATTCGCCGGCGTTTTCGCGTTCGGAGACGGACATCAAGCTGAAAGGCTTCTCTCGGACGACATTGTGTGCGCAGAGGATGTCCGTGTAATATTATTTTCAGAAATTTTTATGAAGCATGCATAGATTTCAGTTCCGTATTTGCTCTTTGAATGGTTCCGCTGGAAAGAGATGGCTTTGGGCATCTGAGCACTCAAACTAAGTGTCCTCATATTTGTCTGATAAAAGGACATTCCTACTGGAGCTACGTAATGTTTATAGAAATCAAATAAGTGTTGTGCGTTATTATGGCCATTAACTGTATCTCAAAGCTACTGGACAGGTTGACAACAAATCAAAATATGGAGGACTTATTTTGAGATACATAAACAACCAATTAGGGAACTGCTCTGTTGCAGTATGACCCTTAATTACTTATCTGGGAGGAATGTTTCGACCTATTCTTCAAATTAAATTTCGTGATTGGCGGTCCACAAACTAGCTTCTGATGTTATTGCTACGCCGGAGTGGCATTAAACCTATCAATCTTTTTCAATTATTGTAATAACATTTCACCTCCAATCTTGGCCTGATATCATCCCCAGCTCTATACGGTGGGGGACAGGAGGGGCTAATTATACTGTGAAAAACTACTGCAGTAACAACTCTATCTAGACAAGTAGGTGGCGGACCAGAAAAGTTACACAGTGCAAAACAAATGTTGAATCTTGCTAGAATTGCGATAGGTCTGCTATAAATAAATTTACTATAAAACTTCCAGGAGGGTTTAATGCTGTTTAATTAAAAGCTGGAAGGAGCAAGATGGAAACTCAATTTATTCCAGGCAACATTGGTGTGTAGAGAACTGCAAGAGCTACATATGGCACTCGCAAGTACTTATTTCATGCCATTAAGTCGCTACTTTGCATGCTGACATATATATAGTCCACATAAAAACCTGTAGCTATGGTATCCCTGTGCGTTTTTAAACTCATTTACTTACATTATATCCTCTGCATTTGGTTCTACTCTAAGATCACATTCATTATCACGCATTCTCTTGTAGGTTTTTCTCCTGTGACATTTATTTAACTGTCTAAATGAATCTAAATATGAGTGAATTATTAATGGGTGTACTGGCAGAGAAACACTTTGGGGGAGTCTGTTGGAGGCTTAAGTGTTCATTATGACAAATCTGTGCTTGGAGAAAGTCTCATGCAGCGCTCTTCAAGTATTAACACTGTGGGCTCTCCATGAATTTCTTATACCCACGTGATTCCTATGTCTTTAGGCCTGCTGCTCTCTTCACTAAATCCATATGCGACTTTGAGACTGAGCATATATTTTTTTTTGCACACACGCGTCACAAAAATGTAAAGGAAATCCTGCTCGTTTTGTGTTTAAAATAGTGTTTTTGGACACACAACAGTGCAGCGTGTTTGGAAGCATGTGGTGGTGATGACCTTTCGCTGACACTGGCATGATTATGTTGGGACCAACTGTGAAGCCGGCTGTCTGTCTCTCACTCTGGCCTTTCCTTTAAGTACAGATTTGGGAAATTTTCCACTAATATTCAGCTAAAATTATGTAGTCAGAAGTGTTGCCTCTGCACCCCAAGTTCCTGGAGTACTTTCTTGATGTAAATGAAAGTAGAAAACAAATGTAACAATCACGATAACGTTACACTTAAAGATAAAACAGGTAATGAGTCTCTATTAATACTGCATAATGTCAACAGATATGACAATTTTACTAATGCTCACCTCTCCAAATGCTGCTATTTGCACAAGAAAGTGTTGCAACTTCTCCTAAGCAACAAGAGATATACCGTATTCTTCGGGCTATAAAGTGCACCGGATTATAAGGCGCAGTATCAAATAATATGTCAGTTGTGTCATTGTCCACACATAAGGCGCATCGGATTATAAGGCACAATAAGCGAAACAAAACGCGTGTCGGATAAATCGAACTTTATTCAGGTCATTTACAATAACTCTCAGTTGTAGCGAACACAAAAATACAAGTTTAACAGTTGGTGATTTGGGCATCAAACATGCCCGGATCCCTCTCAACATTGTTCAGTTTTAACACTAAAATACAAAACCTGAAATCTGCATGGTGCATGTCTCTTAACAGGTGCATTTTGGGTCCTTGTACAGCACACGGCAGAACTACCGGTATGTTGCACAGTCGCCCTATATGTGGCCAACATATTACTCCTCCTGACTCGCCCACTAATACCTTATTAGACTAATGTGGACAACATCAAATCGGTTGGAGGTTAAACACAAACAAAGGGCACTGGATTATAAGGCCACTGTTGATTTTTGAGAAAATGTAATGATTTTAGATGTGCCTTATAGTCCGAAAAATACCGTAGTAACAAATGTATCGGCTGTTACATCGGCACCTACAAAACCTGTTATATCATATTGGATCCAAAAAAAATTAAACACATGAAGAGGTTTGACAGACGCAGGGAGAGAAAGGCGGTGTTCATGGTCAGGTGTAAAAGATGAGCTCAAATGACTTCAAACTGCACAACATGTATCAGCATTAGATGTATTTGCACATTTTCATTTCATCTAAAACATGAGGCTTTGATGATTGCCATAATAGCAGTGCTTTATGTATACAGCACCTTTATAGAAGAACATTACGGCAGCAGATGCACATATCAGCCTCCCTTCCTCCGCAGCAGTGAGTCACCAGGCCCATCCTGAGGTTCTCACATCCTAAAGGTGGGTGACACATGACACATGGGTGACAGGTAGATTTCTACATATCCCACTGGTGTCAGAGTTTTCAATCTTTCTGCCTAAGAGGAGGTCAGAATGTTCCAGACGTTTAAGTTTGATTAGAACAAAACTGTTTTTATGCAAAAACAGGGTGAGTCAGCCATAAGGTGTTTCTTTGTTTTCTTTGTTGCATTGCTCACTTTTTGTTTCTCATCAAAATGTTATGTAAATGGATTGTTATGGTTATATAAATAAATAAATGTTCGTCATACTGTACACAGACTTTAGAAGTTGTGTATAACACTGTGGCTGTGAGGGGGGGCGCTCCTCATGAGCGTCGACAGATGTCTGTATGTATATCTACATGTAGTCTGCAGTGTAAATGTCACTTTCTGATTGGTTAAATGCTGCACCTCGACCCCTCCCTTCTCTCCCGCTCATTAACACATCTCAGCGACAGCACAAACACTATAGACCAGACAGCATGATGTAAGTTTACTGATTACACATTTGTCTGTTGCCTTGACTTTGTCTTCACACCAAGAATTGAGAAACTCTGGACTGCAGAGTCCGGCAAAAGAGGAGGTCAAAATGTTCAAGAGGTTTGAATAGAACAGAATAGAAGCACAGATACTGATACTGGAGGAGAGTCATATATAAGGTGTTTCATTGGTATTTGCTTTTTGCTATGAAAGTGTTACCTAAATAGATTGCTATTTAAAAGTCATAAAACAAAATACAGAAAGACAAGATCGTGAAAAAATAATATATGTTTTTTACATCAGAGAAATACTTTACATTTTCAAGAGTGATTTTTGGAAGAAATTGCTGTTTTCCGGCGTCATACTTTACTACTTGAGTACTACTGTTACAACAGAGTAACAGCTGTGTAACAGTAATATACAGTGTAACATTAGTCATATTTGTTACTTTTCTCAACGAGAAAAGTCTTTTTGGTGAAAGTTTTATGTTGTCAATTATTTGTATACACGTATACTTTACCTTCAGATATGATATAACTTCAGATATATACACACACACACACACACACACACACACACACACACACACACACACACACACACACACACACACACACACACACACACACACACACACATCTTGTTTGGAGATTAAGCCAGATAATCCAGATTGAAATGTTGGTGGGGGGTACAGCATACATTTCTATGACAAAATGGACGCCTATAGGCAGACCAAGGGTGGGATAAATAAATGGGATGTGAGGACTGTAAATGGAGGATTGTTCTGTTTTGGTTCTGTATTATAGTTTAATATGCAAATAATCTTAATGCTGTATACTATAATACAAAGATTCACATTACTTATAATAGTTCCTGCCCACATTGGTTTATAGTGCAAATGAAGCCATGCATTTTTTCACTCCTATGGGACGTTCAGACTCCACTGGACTTTTAACTAAAATATGCACAGCTCCTACAGCCAAAGGGGACCAACCCACAAGCTCAACATTCTGAGGCAAGAGTGTGCAACTTTAACAGTGGTTTATGTTTATGCAGAGTTCTGGTATATCTACCTTTATACAAATCAATATTATGAGCCTATTATGCCCGAACACATATTGCAATGTGCAGCATATTGTAACCAGTGGTGTCTGATGAAAGGCTTGGTCACATAATGACTTCAGGAAAACAGCTCCTAGATGTCTCTAAAGCTTTCTAATTAAGATCTTACATTTCATCTGAACAGACTGGGCCATATTAGTGAACGCTTCATATGCTCAGATAATTTACACTTCCTTGTTATGAGACGTTGAGAAGTTGAATCAAACTCTTTTTTTGCCACATCTATTTTTGTGGTACCAGGACTTCTATAAAAATGACTATGCTTTTATTTCTACTATTGAAAATACACCACCATTAATACTAGAGATAATGCTACAACAACTACTCGTACTAGACTGTATTACTGTTCAGTAACTTTTTTAATTGCCTAATTTGTCCCCTGCATTAGCCCATTCTTCAGCGCTGTATATGGGCAAACAGTTAGAGTGACTGCAGTGCTGTGGGGCTCTTACAGGATGTTGAGTCAGGATTCTGGCCAGGACTCACTGGTTCAATCATTAGCCCAACCCTGTGCATATTTTAACTAAGAAACAAGGTAATTTGGGGGAAATCCGCATAAACTCAAGACAAAAAGGACCAAAATAATATGTGAATCCAACCTGACCCTGCCTACCCACTAATACTACAAATATAATTTAAGAGATATTTTCAACCAGTTTGAATGATGTGGGAGCCAGCTGAGAAGCTGAGGGAAGCTGAGCTCCCATGAAAGCAGCAAAATCAATATGTCATATTTAATAATAAATAAAACCCACTTCTAATGTAGTTCACTTTAGTGTATTTAGTTAATGAGACAGGGACAGTGCACAATCTACATTCATCTTAACAGGAGAGATGCATGTACCAGGTTGTAGCGCTAGTGTTAATTTCCACCTGTAGTCCCTGAGCAGGTTGGTGTTATAGTTCATAACCAGAGCATCAAAACAATTCTGCATCCTCATTCACACCCAGTTCTTCTCAGCACCTGGTCCAGCAGAGTGCGTGTGGTTTTATTTAGGCCTGAGGTCCCCAACCACCGAAAATGTGACCGCGGACCTCGCCTCCTCTTGTGCGCAGCCAGACGCTTAAGCAGCGCAGACTGTGCCTCCTCCTTGTCCCGTACACCACATGGACCACGCTTCTAAATCAGAAGCGTGAACTAAACCAGGATTAAAATAATTAAAACATTTGGTTTTATTTATTTTTTTAGATAGAGGCCCCCTTATGGTCAAAATGATCATTTATAACAAATGAAAGGTGCACTGTGAGGGCTCGTCACCTGCTTCTCTCCACGCACAATATGACATTACACTTATTTATCTCTGCAGAGAAAGCAGGGCCAGGTTACATGTCAGATCTGTGGAGAGGCGAGCCCACTAACATTATGAATGCAAGTTTTTAAGTCAATAAAGAAAAACAATAACTCCTCCGTAAAGGTCATCTCCAAAAACTTACAGCGTGCCTTCAAGTACTTGTCATTTTACAAATAAAAATGTTCTCTTTTCATCTTCACCTGAAAACATTTATTATCTTTCAAATTGCAAGAAACTGAATGAAAAATTGTCCACACTTTGGCAAAACAGCCGTGTGGCCATATGGCTAGTAATATCTCAAAACAGAGAGTGTTTGAATTAGCACACAGTCTGATTAGCTCCATAAAGCAGCCCCCCTTAGAGATGAGGAGCAGCTAATAGCATGCAAAGTCGACGTGTGAATGACTCTTGAATTTAATGTGCTGATATAGTATAGGAGAAATACACCTGTAAGCCCTGCACTCACTGGAGCAGAGCCTATTAGAACAAGCATAAGACGGATCCCTCCGACTGTGAAGCGCTTCGGCCAATACAAGGCTTTATGCGGCACAGGCATCAATTACCATCTCAATCACAGCAACTATTATGGACGCTGGACCTGGAGAAAAGCAAAATTATACTCCACACATTCATTTGTGATGTGTTTACAATTTGAAAATGTTGTGACAGTTTCAACATAAGACTTGAATCTTACAAAAACTTTGCAATAACAGCCTTAGTGCTTAAAGGATGTGTTGGTGTACATATAGATTGGTCATCAGAAATTTGTTCACAAAGATCTTGACAACAACACCTTTCTTCACGACTTGTTGTATCCTGCTTATGCTAAATGGAAAATATGAGTGAACGACCCATAGTGTCCAGCTCCACTCAAATGAACCTTGCAACACCAGGGGTCACAGGGGCCAATATGGAGCCAGGCTCTAGATTATGAATAGGACTTATTCAACTGACAAAATAGCAAAATAAAAACACCAGGCTCATGTAGTGTGTGTTAATACAAACATTTTAAGATGAGAAAAAGACAAGGTTCACTGTAGCAGTTACAGAGGATCAGTAGGAACTAGAAGCGCCTGTATGGGAACTTATATGGAGAGCAGCAGTTAGCATGTTAGCTATATCTATTTATATACACTGTCTATACTTATAACTCATTAGCCCTAAATATAGCTGACAAATGGTCACACAACCTCTAACAAATAATGGAAGACATTTTAATTGCATTACCACACTTAAGAACAACTTGTACATTTTAGTGGAGAAAAGAAAAAATGGCCTCTATGAACCAAATTTTCTTCCGGGTCACGGGAGCAGGAGTCAGGGCAGGGCATCCCTTCTCAGAGGTTGGATCTCATGCTTCATAACAAGGTTCTGGGTTTGACCCAGGGCTGCCAGGGCATTTCTTTGTAGAGTTATTTCAGGTGCACCGGTTTCTCCTATCAACACAATTTAATCCGGCTGGGTAGTAGAGGCAGCAGTCTGAGCAGGGGTGCCCAGACTTCCCTTTCCACACACACCTCCTTCAACTCTTTCGCAGGAACACAAGGGCATTCCCAAGCCAACACAAATATAGTCTCTTCTGGGTCTTCCCCAGTGGGACGTACCTGGAACATCTCCCCAGAGGCGCCTTAGAGGCATCCACAACAGATGCCCGAGCCACCTCAGCTGGCTCCTCTCAATGTTTTCTACATTTCAACCACTTATTCCTTCAACTCTTTCGCAGGAACACAAGGGCATTCCCAAGCCAACACAAATATAGTCTCTTCTGGGTCTTCCCCAGTGGGACATGCCTGGAACATCTCCCCAGAGGCGCCTTAGAGGCATCCACAACAGATGCCCGAGCCACCTCAGCTGGCTCCTCTCAATGTTTTCTACATTTCAACCACTTATACCCATGATCTTGTCCTTTTGGTTATTATCCAAAGCTCATGACCATAGGTGAGAGTAGATTGAGAAAGAAATCAAGTTTTTTCTCAGCCTTCTCTTCACCACAATAGTTTGATACAGAGACAGCATCACTGCAGACACTGCAGCACAGCTGTCAGTCTCACATACCAAAACATACACAATAGGTAATAATAACAATATCAATATAGAGATGGGTCCCTACCACTGGAAAGCAGTGGCTCACTGCTGTTACAGTTCAGCGTGGAAGTATTCAGATTACAATGCCCTTACTGAACCATGGGACAGAGTCTGCTCAGTTTGAATGCAAGTATTTGTTATTCGGTAACTATATTTTCATCAAACATAACCATCAGTGCAGCTTTTACACTGGTTTTACAATTTGAACTACTTTAAACAAAGGACTGCTTTATTCCTAACTCAGTTTGATCTTGGGGTCACCTTCCACAAGGCTTTCTGCTGCCTTCAATAACAGCATTGCTTTGTTCCATCTACACAATGCATTTCTGATCCTCTGCAAATGCTTATTCATCAAAAGTGGAAATCCACCAGTGTCAAGGGCAGCATTTTGTCTCATTTGTTGCCGAGGAGGCTGGATCTGGGCTCAGGCACCTTTCTGCTTAAGGTCTGACTTTCCACAAACTTTTACCTGTAATGCATCAAAGAGGAGATTTTATTACTAATCCTTTTTTTCACAAGCTTAGTCATCTGTCGACACCACAGCGCAGTAACTGTCGAGCGTTTAGCATCCCGGGCCTTTTGTGCATTTGCCAATATTTGCTGCAGATTAAATATTGATTTCTATATATTTTGAAACGCGATGAAAAATGCTCCTTTAAAGTTGGATTATATGGGGCGTTGCTAGGGACCACTCATCATTTTTCAGATTTTTACTATTGTAGTTATGAGGTGAGATTATTGCTCATGCTGGGTTTAGTGCAGGGATTCTACAAGGTCTTTCCTATTGACTTTTAGCACAGTTTGATACAAGTAAACATGATAGTAACTGATAGGAACTGATTTTTTTTTTATTTTTTAGTGCTTTTAGCCAATCCTCACGTTGTTTGCAAAGTAGCTGTTTGTTCTGGTTAAACTGATGTAAGCTTCATCACTTCTTTCTATGGAGATGTTCTTGCTTTCCTAGAATGTTTCAGAATATGGCATTTCACGCATGAATGTCCGTGGAAAAAATGAAATAGGCATCAGACAATGTTTAGAAGTCAGATCTGTGGAGAGTCTTTAGTCTTCCTACTGTAAGAATACATGTAAAGAGTAAAAAGTAAAGTTTCAGATCTAGTAAAGCTAAATGAACTGTTTGAGATACAGATTTGGTGGATTTTGAAACAGAAACAATGGAAGTTTTTATTTTCTTATCTGTTTTTATAAATATATTTTTGTTTGCCAACTATGAATGTGTGAGAAATAACCCACTCAGCCTTTTCCCAGTCTCAGCCAATAATAAAAAAATACTTCTACTTCTACTTTTTAGTCCTGTTCCAAAATGCAGTGGAGTAAAAAGTACAGATCCTGCTTAAATAAAGTGCAGTACTTCTTTTTTGTGATTGGATAGATGAACATTCTATTACAGGGTACATTGTAAGTAACGGTAGCAATAGTAGAAGTAATAGTATTCACACTTCTGTACTTGCTGTTGTAAATTCCTATACAGCACATGTACACATTTCTCTTTGTCTTTCACGGACATTGAAATGACTTACAGTGCGCTAAACCCTCCCAGCAATAACAATGGGCAAAGACAATCTTCTTGAGTGTATCTTCTTCATATTCTCTCATAGCGGGCTTATCCTAATAGTGCGGCTGCTTATCAAATTGGATTGGTTTATTTAAATGGAGTGGAGTCCCCTTTGGTCAGCCCAGGATTATTAATGATTTAATCGGAGTTGTGGCAGTATAGCGGAAGGACACTTTCAGAAATATGCTGTGATCACATACTTGGGTGTTAAGACTGTTAGTATGCATATGAGGTGAGCGAGTGAAGGGTGAGCGCGTAACCTTTTCTCTAAGTCTCCGTGGCAAATTGAAGTAAGGGATGAATCTTACATGCTGTTGCGTAAGAGCTAAAGTATTATCATAGGACAGTATGTTTTAAAACTTTTGCAAAATTGAAAAACAAAAATCTTGAAAGGTGAATTACTTTACTTTTTTTGACATTTCATGACCTATCTGGCTGTGTTTGATGCAATATTTTATCTCAAAAAGCAATGGCCTCAAGCAAGGAGTTAACTAGACAAATTTTGCAAATAAATGTTGATAACAAGAATTGGACTTGCAAGGTTTTGTATTAATTTTGTATTTGTTTTAACTTCTCAGACCACATTGCTTAACTTCATTATTTAATAACCTAAACATCCACAATTTCATCCAATGGGCCACCTTAAAAAGACATGACTCATCTCTAGTGGTCATCAGTTATAAATTTAATTAAATAAAATATTTTTTTTTCTAGTGGATAAAACATGAATGAAACTAATTCTCACTTTCTAAGGTAGTAATAAGTAATACCATTTACTTTAAGATGGCAATTTATAGACAAACAAGTTTGTATGTGCTATTAAATATAATAAGAATATA
The DNA here is from genome assembly GCA_000787155.1 of Scartelaos histophorus. NCBI lineage: Eukaryota > Metazoa > Chordata > Actinopteri > Gobiiformes > Gobiidae > Scartelaos > Scartelaos histophorus. The sequence continues at coordinate 23,603 of KN507323.1, forward strand.
AGAATCAAGTATGTACTTGTATGTGTGTACCCTCAATATATAAAGTAGGGCTACATTACAGTAAAACAGAGCTTGACCTGTAAGTTTCTGGCCCATTTCAAGTCGCTCTGTCTGTAGACAGGTAGATTTAGGTGTCTAAATGTACCCCATCTAAAGCTATAGTTACATATACCTTAAACTTAAAGGATCTGCTCGACTTTTATCGGAGCACGATTGTGTGGTTTGGAAACATTACAGTCAAAGAGAGGACAGTTTTAAACAAGGTGGTCCCCTCAGCCATAAAAACTGAACAGTGACCTCTCTGTCCTTAAGCCTCTTTACAAATGTAGATTTTTAAACCAAACCTTTCAGATAATACATCCAGCCAAAGACATGCTCGAGTTTTTCCCTCCATTAAATACAAGACTTCTCACTGTGCTAACAGCTTCTTCCCACCTGAACAATGCCCTTTGCACTTTGATGGAGCACCTTAGCAGTTTGGCTGCTTAAAAGTCCATATTGGACTATTTTCTGATCTGTGTTATGTTGTTTCCTTATCACAAACACATCTAGAGTGGTGTTTTGTTTAATTCACACATGTTTAACACACAAAACCTGCATATTTAGGCTGAGTTCTTCTCAAAAGGAAAACTCTCTGTTCCACCTTGTGATCTCATGTGGTAAAGCTCCATATGCACCTTCACTTCAATCATTTGGAGGATTTCAGATGTGGAATCCCACTTGGAACCCACCATGGAAGGTTTCTCTCTGACCTGAGAGAAGGCGCCACATTATCTCTCAGTTCCCAAAACAAGTGGAGAGCAAGTGGAAGCCAAACTGTACACAGTAAAAGCACACAGAGGTTATTGGAGCACACATACATTTCTAACATATGGTTATAGAATATATGGGGTAAAATACATAATTATTCTAACACCAACTCTACTGAACTAAAGGATAAATGTAGCTGTTAACTTGAAAACTACCGCTTCATGAGATCACAAGGTGGAACAGAGCATTTTGAGCTTTGGAGATCCAGATAATGAAGGGTTACTCAAACGAAAATGTAAAAGTTAGAGACCCCTGTATAAAAAGATACAATATTATTTCTGATCTTCACAGCAAAAATAAATCTGTCCATTGTGGAAAATATGATCGATGGCCCCTGATGTAGCAGGCATTAAGATCAAAGCAAGCTCCAATAAGCCTGAACTTACAGTAGGCCAATATAATAATAGTCCAAAGATAGCCAGCAAGCTAATGAACATTTACTGGAAGAATACACTCCAAGAATCTGATAGATGTAATATCTCCAGTATATGCCTAATTAAAACACCCTTCTCTTATCTTTTCTCAGATTTACAATTTAATATCCTGTCAATTCTTATTACTCAGCAATTAGGATTTCAGTAGACATTACCTTGCTATTTTTTCACCTTGGTTTTGCAGGGAATGATAATATGGATATTTCTCTGTATTAAGGTCAGGAGTCCGCCTTGTATTGACAGTGATCATAGACATAGTGACATTGTTGTGTGGAGGAGGTGTAATTATGGCTATGAAAAGCACTGGCCTCTGTTTTCAGGTAGAGCGTGGAGAGAGCACACTACAAGCTTGATGTTTGCCTTGTTGTTGTTCTTTTTATCCCTACAGCCCACACAGAGGATCTGCCTTTGAGCCCGTGCAGATGCTGCCGAGAGCTAGGAAATCAATGCACTCAAACAGGGATAAGAGGGACTTGGTTTTGGATAACTCCGTGTGTCTCACTGTGCATTATTCATTAGACTGGGAAAGGCAGAGTCGCTGCACAACATGTAGAAGGAGAGGGGAGAAAACTCAAGGTATCACTCCTCAAATCTCAGAAGTGCGTGCAATTCCCAGTGTTTAGCCTCAGTCTAGGGCAGATGTGATGATACAAGGTAGTGGCCTGGGTAAAATGGAAACAATGCGGATAAAGTAGGTAAGACCTATAGAGATGGCAGCTGATGTGTTTAATATCTGAATTGGGTGAAAAAAATAAAGTAAAAATGGGACTACACCAACCCAAAGCCAGGACTAGATCAGGAGTAAATAAGGAATGGAACAGGACCAAACCAAACCCACACAACCTGATTTTTATCTGATCTTTATCAGTTATCAGATGGTTTATGCTAGAGAGTCCGCCCCGGTAGGAAGAGTAATGATGTAGTTAAGTTTGGGTTTTTTTGTGGGTAATGGTGTTATGTTCCCCTAAGTTTAAGCCCTGAGCTTTTTCCTCAACATAAGCATATAACAGGAACCAAACTCATTTAACCATATTCACATTTCATAAAATCGATGAAACCCCCATTCCTAAACTTGATCAGTTCTAATGACCAACCCCAGGGTCATATCTGGCATCATAACCTTATCAGATTATCGGTACAGCGTGGAGACTGATACATCTGATGTGAAGGTTCTTTCTGATCGTTCACACTCATCTTAATGAAAAACAGCAAAAAAGAGAAAACTGATGAAGTAACTTTAAGATTTAAAAATGTAAAGGACTGTCTCCTGTGGGTCACCACCTGCAGAGGGGTTCATAGGGTCTGGGTCTGGTGCACAGAGTAATGGGCAGTGCTGCCCCTGCGACCCAGCTGGATTAAGCGGGAGAAAATGGATGGATGGATTTTTAAATCAAAGTATTATTCAGTCTATATGAACTAATTAATTGGCTCATGCTGAACATGAGGTGTTTTCAAACGTTTGTGACAGAGCGCCCTTTTATTTGCCCCGTTGACCCTTCCTCTCACCCAAGTGCGAGCCTTATTAAAAAGCCACGGAGCCCAGCTCCGACAGATCGTGTTCCCCATAGGCGCACATGTCTATGGCGGTCCTGTGTTTCCCGCTGCCTGGACTCCATTACCCTGTGCCTGTGCGTCAGAGCGCCCGCTCCAGGCTCTCACCTGGTGCCGTGTTCACGCCGCTCACTGGTTCACCTGCCAAACCTTATTCTAACAGATCCATGGACAAAAACCCTTCCTGGTCACGCCGTAAGTAGCGTTTGGTGACGCGCTTTTGGCCTCAGTGACCACGGCCTCAACCATTATTGATCATTTGTGTTTATCCCATAGACCGTGTGGTTTATTCCCTGAGTTTATGAGTTAATAAAGTAATAGCCAAATGAGGGGTATTTGAATGATGTTTTTATTATGTTGATATTCACTTTGCTTTATGGTTTTAAGCGCAGAGTTGGCTAAATTAAACTTTAAAACCTTCTGTTTTGTTAGTAGATTAGCCCAGTGGAGGTTTTGAAGGGGTTTAAGGCGGCTCTGCTTATTCTGATATTTGTCTGTTAAAGGTTTATGTGGTGCTGACTTTCTGTGTAAGTTTTGCTGTAAATACTTATATGTATTTGTTGGACTGAACCCTGCACTGTAAATATTGCGCTTTGAACTGTTGGGCTGTGGTGTGAATAAAAATCACTTGAGTTTTTACAGCTGAGCCATTATTTTTTTCCCCCCATTTATTCTACATGAACCAATAACACGTATCAAACTCATAACTAAGAATTGGGTGAATTCTGATTCTGATTTCCCATGCAAATTTACCCATGACCACTCAGTTATACATCTCCCAAAATAAAGGCTTTGTGTGGAATGATGTGCTTTATTACGTCTTTTAAGGGTTTAAAGTTAAAGGTTTTTTGTTTTTTTAGGGACAAAGATTTGTTTTGGTCTTTTTCTGCTCTGTTGTGGTGCTTAAATAATAGTTTTTTGCATTTCATGTATTTCAATTTCTTTATCAACATTTAAAGAAATCATTCAACTGTTTTCATAAATCATATACTACAGTTTTATGCAACTAAAATCTGAACATGTAATACAGGTAATACATGTAATACAGGCCTCTACTATAAAAATATCCAAGCTCACAATGCTTCTGTTTAGTTGAACAGGCTGAAATGTTTTAATTTTGCATTCTTCTCTTTTAATGTTGATTTTAGGATTATTTGTCTGTTTGTTTTATGATATTAATGTCTTTCTTATTCTCTGAACACTCTGAATTACTTTGTGTACATATTGTGCTATACAAATAAACTGCCTTGTCTTGTGGGGCGACACATGAGCAAAGAAAGAATAATGAACTTACCAAGAAAAGCAAACTGAGAACATGCAAACTGAGTGAAGCCTAACGCTGCATAAAATACTCAAATAATATTGTTATCACATACTATCGGAGTAGTTGATACTGCACGTACCACACTGTGTCCCTCCCACCAACCTTTCAGATTACTGCACTGCACATTGATATTCAGTGCATATGAATGTTTCATGGAGAACAGGCTGTGAGATTCACACGTTTTTAAAAGAATGATCCAGATTTTTAATTCATGATCCACAAACATTGAATGAGATTATTATTTGTTCAAATTGGAATTTTCATGTAAAACTTTGGGGCGTTGCTTGACATAAATATAAAGCTGAGAGCCTTGTTTTTGGCATCTTATTTATTTTAAGTATAAAAAGTTTCAAAAGGAGCGCTTCCTGGACCTCCAGAGGATAATACACAGTAGAAAAAAGTAGAAAAAACACAGTGGTGCTCTTTAGGGAAGGGAAGTCAGTTTAAAGATGCAAAAAAAACCAAGGCACTCACCGGTTAAAATAAAATGCCTTTATTTATGCCTTTATTTATTTTAAGTCTTTAAGTCTTTTCAACTGCCCAAAATCATATGGATTGTCACCATTCCACGTAAACAGGCCACAGTAGAGGTTTTTATTTGACCTTAAGTTTGCCCTGACACAGAAGACATTGGTGCTTTTAGGCATAGACATAGACATAGACATAGACATAAACTTTATTTATCCCCAAGGTGAAATTCATGTTCCAGGTTTGCTCTGTATTGTTCAAAAATATAAAAAAATAAAAATAGAATATAATAAAATTGTAAAAACTAAATCTACGCAGAAAAGTGAATGTATTTGTCCTTATCCTTAATTGATAGATTGTATAAGATTTGTTATTTTGTAAAATATTTCAATAGACCCAGTCATTTCAGCGCTATTAACAACAAAACAGGATCAAAACATCTGCCGTTTGACAATTGAAATTCTTCCATAGAATCCTTACCTGCCCTCGAGCGTAAAGTTAAACTCTGGACAAATGAGAATGTCACATGAGCGTAACCTATTAGATTAGAGCTAAATCAGACAGATTGTACTGTTGGCATTTGTTTGAAATGTAGTCACCTATTAATTAAAAACCTTATCCATGTTAAGCTTAAGTTCATAAATGGCATTTACTGTCGGGAAGATTCATTTGGTATTTATTTAAACTGCAGTAAGCTCATTATGTTAGGCTAAACATATTAACTTTTTTAGTATTAATCATGTTCCTCCCACGCTGAATGTTCCTGAATGCGGGTGGCCTTTGTGCACTGGAGAGACTGGCACACATCCATTTTGAATGATAAAAAAACAAAAAAAAAAACCACTGTGCAACAGAAATACCTCAAGGGCATGAGCGGAACACACCCACATCCCTCAGAATCGCACAAATAAGCAACTTTCTCCACAATAAAGTTTGATTCTGACACGTTATCATCACTGTCACCCAACTTTGAACAGAAAGACATTAAATATAAAAAGTTTCATAAGTAAAGTATTGACGGAAATAAAAACTTCATATTGCATCTCGGAGCATTTGTGATTCTCTTTCAGGAGCTGGTGGTTTTTAAAAAGTAGTTAATTTGCACAAATGTGACAAAAGTTGTGCAGGTTTTAGTTTTGACAGTGTCAGATCCAAGGGTAAAGTGCCAAGTTTTTCATCCTCAGTACATCAAGGGACTGTGGTGTTTAGACTGATGGGAGCATACCTGAAGTTTAAAAGGGAAAATCTAAGAAAGTGATGAAAATGTAAGATTGCAACAGGTTTGACAGAGCAATTCTGTTTTTGCGTCATGTTTTGTTATAAAATTTTGAACCTATTTTGAACCTTTTATTGTTGATTTGTTGTGAAAACCTGCCTGTTACCTGCTGCAGTCAAAGAATTGCCCATCAAAATATTTTTCAGGCCATGAAAATAAAAACATTTCAATGAATATTTGAGGTGAAGTGCATTTTTTTTTGCACAAAATCGAATTAAACTAAACTTTAATCTTGTTTTGGTGTTGAACATTCAAAACAATCTGATTTCAGAAGACGTACACCTCCGATGAACAATGTAATCTAAAAAATCGAATCATCTTTATAGCAGCCACTGTCAGCCCATGTGCATGTGACATTTAGAAAATCAATTTTGTCATTGGTTTGAAGAAGACAACGCCACAAACAGGAGTCAGATTGAAATACTGATCCAATAGTCCAGTGCGGCCGCTGACATGGTAACATTTGAAATAGCAATAATTGATTAATCCTCAAGTCGTCTGGGTTGTAACCTCCTACAAGAGCGACAACTGCCTCTATTTCATGGTTCAAGAAGCCAGCTTTTCTAAGGGAGAAGACAGTCCGACTCAAGGTTAAATGCTTGGGCAAGACAGTCATTAGTGTGCAGCGAGTGAAGCCAACTGTGAGCTCAAACCTGCACCTCAGATTGTGCAGATATGTCTCTCACAGTTTGGCCCTCGGAGCTCCCAGTCACCAGGCGATATCAAAAACCAGACTAAGATGATTAATTACAGAAAAATGCCAAATCTTTGTGTTTCTGCAGTTTGACTGATAGCTCAGGCTAATGAGGTGAGATAACAAGCGCCACGTCAAAAGTTGTTCTAATGGCTGGGGCTGGGTGAAGGCCATGTCTTTAAACTCCAAATGAACTGTCATTAGATGCTGCTTTACCCTAATATGTTCAAAGTCTGTAAATCAGGACATGGACTGACACGTTAATGTTGCTTGTAATGGCAACAACTATTTGATATGTGGATATTCAAATTTAAGTAGCTAAATATCAGTGCATGCACATTACAGCACTCTAGTTAGCTTCGTAATTCATAAAATAAACAGCCAATATTAAAATTAAAATTATTTTAAGTAGACAATCCACTTTTTATTTTTTTTAAATATAGATGACTTCAGTTTGTGGTGATGTTTTATAGTATTATTCTCGATAAGCAGAAGTATTCATTTTATTTAAGTACTGCTCCGACCACCACGGGCACCACTG